>WSZQ02104426.1:32934-48857 GCA_019419845.2 Weissflogia rhopalogaster
TATTACTTATAATAAGAACACTGCTAATCTTTGTAATAAGTAATAAAATAATAACCTATTATAGTTTCATTAATCAATTTGTAGTCAACTTTAATCAAATTACAACGACAATAAGGGTGCGTAAGAGTATTTCAAACAAAACTAACATTAAGTAATTCAATACTCAATCATCCAAAAGTATTATTTGAGTAAAATAAGAACGAACATGAGTCAGATGTCAGATGAGCGACAAATAAGTATCCAGAGACATATTGCAGATTGAAACAAATCAGTCAACAAATAAAATTCGCACAAACGCAGACGGGATAAGATACTCGTTCGAACTAAACGATAGAATGTCGTACTTTTATGTTAGAACATTATTAGATTAGGTTTCATGTTCAACGCGCGTTAAGTACATCGCAAATATTTGCACACACTCTGTGGCCCAACAGCAGGGACTGCCCTTTTTGGCAAATCACGCAAATCTACCCCCGAAAAACACCCTCGTTCCTTTCGTGCCGTTTTGCGAAGGCAAGACATCTTGCCTTTTCCCTTCTGCTGGACGCGAATGAATGCCTTCATGCTTGTTAAAAACGCATCAATTACATCAATTACCTCAAAAATCACGGAATTGGCGACAAATTTATGCAATTTCATTGCTCACCGCGACGAACGCGTTCGAATGAAAGTGAAATTCACCCTCTATTCATTCGCGCTCTATGTGCCGATTGTGTTGGGTGCGAATGTTATCGATGATATTTTCGATTTTGACGTAATAACAAGTCAATAAGTTATTCTACCGTTATAACTGAATATTTTCGGGTTTTTGGTTAATCGGAATAATAAAATAGGTTGAAAAGGTTCGTGGGTTTGCGAGGGGCTTGTAATGGAGAATGATTTGTCAAATTGTGTGATTGATAAAATGACAATTTCGTTGACAGATTGCGTTAAATTAGTATTAATCGATTTTGATTTGAAATTTCAGTTTTGTGTTTTTTTTTGTAGAAAATTCAATCGCATTGTGTGTGGTGGGAATTTCAGGTTTTGGCGTGTATCGTTAGGTGGTCGCCGTTTAAATCTCCCGCGCTTTCATCGCATCGTGCTTGCTCGCCGGCCTCCGTAGCGTTACCTTTTACGGCTCGTCGCGCTGCTTGTCTCGCTGATCTCACAAGGAGAGTGTTCCAATTGTCCAACACTAAATTGACTGAAACTTTTTGTACGTGCAGTACATATATAGAAATAATTTGTGTTAAC
Organism: Weissflogia rhopalogaster; assembly: GCA_019419845.2. Classification (NCBI taxonomy): domain Eukaryota; kingdom Metazoa; phylum Arthropoda; class Insecta; order Coleoptera; family Staphylinidae; genus Weissflogia; species Weissflogia rhopalogaster. The sequence continues at coordinate 34,171 of WSZQ02104426.1, forward strand.
GGGATTGTATGCCGTTTTGAGTCGTTGGCTAAAAAATTTTCAAAGTTTGCATTAACAGCAGCATTCCCTGTATACACGTGCGTGTACATGCGGCAATCGCGTCAAGGTCGGTTTACATGCAGGCGTGTTGACGATACACCACGTTATTCGTATGGCGAATGGTGCTGTTAAAGCAACTAAACGCGCAGTTGGGGAATTTAGAACCCCAAATATATTTTACGTTGGCAGATCTGCTTAAGCTGCGCCTGCGCCAGGGTGGCTACCCCTCCATCAAAGCTCGCAGGTTGTGCGCTTCGTGAAGTTGAGATTACTTAAAATAAAATCACTTTTTACCCAGCATTTGAACAAGTAAGTCGCATTATTTACACCTCTCTTCTCTCTCTTCATATCTCGTGTTGTGTTATTTGTGTGTTGTTGCCGAGTATTGCCAGTACTACAAATAAACATATTAAAACACGAGCTGATACGTGCCGCAATCGCGGAAGCAATTAATCGTTGTTGTTTTAGTGACAAGTATCAACACGTTCTCGCGCACTCGTCTCGATTTCGGTTTAAAAACAGAATCAAGCAATAGTGGGGCGTTCTTGCGTCGATTCCGGTTCAAGAAACAGAATTTTTAGCATCATCTAGTAGTGGGAAGCAAACGCGTCGATGCTGGTATCGGAACCCGATACTTTCAAGATCAGCTGATTATGGTACAGAACCCGAAACTTTTACAAAAATCCGAGTAAACCCTTGAAAGTAAAAGCGCGGTTTAATCCGAAACTGGCAAGGCGGAAAACCAAGTAACCCGGAATTATAGTAATTTCAGGGTTTATTCAATTAGCCATATCTCATTGAAGCACAAAATTTCAAATCTTTCAGGTGCATAAATACCTGGAAGATTCCGCACCAACCAATACAGAATATTATAAATCGCAACTGTAAAGGGACTCAGAAAAGGCTCTCGCAATTTTTCTCTTACATGCATATGATAGAAGAGTTGCACAATCATATAGGATGGAAACAACAATGACAACCTTGTTCCGTCACTAGAATAAATCCAATTGAAGAAAGCCGAATAAAATACTAAAAATCACTGGTAATAACAAGAGGAAATAGGAAAATATACATAAAACCATTAGAAATGACTGAACAGGAATACAAAGAATTGAACCTGAAACACTAACATGTATGAATTGTAAACAAAAAGAAACAAACAAAAAAATAAATAGAACATATCAGACTCGGAAAGACCCACAGGGGTCGATAGACGTTAAAATATGATGTGATATTATTATTATTAGTATATTATTATATAGATTATATATTATATAGATTAGTGATATTATTATATAGATAAGAAGATATTATAGAACAATGTTTGAATTTCATATTTAGTTATTCTCTTTGTTTCGAGGCTACGTGGTTCAGTTCGCGTAGGATTCCCTTAAATGTAATTAAGTTGATAAAGATTGAAAATAAGAGGATTTGTGTCTTTAAACAAGCTGAAAACGGTCATAAACGCATATTTCATTCAATAAAATTACAAGTGAAAATCAAGCGATATCCTCCTACACTTTCCATTCGCGATTTCGCACGCAATTTCCGCGCGTGTTGCGCAAATTATCCCGGAAATTCCAGCGCACACAAAATGCATATTCAACGCGCCAAAACATTCTCGTTTCGCGCCGCCCCCACGCACACCCTCCGCCGCCCGTCCCATATACACACATACTACGCGTATAATTGATCGGCGCGTTTAATTTTGATTGACGAGTAATTGGAAATTTAAACGGCTCCCGCGTCCTACCCCTCCCTAAACGGGGGAAACTGAGCTTTTCCCAGCTTTCCACAGTTTGCCACACATGCAACAATCAATTCAGTGCTTCTTATTTACAGGATGTGCCAATAAATCATAAAAACGTATAAAAAAACATTTTTTAAACCTTAAAAAAAGAAAAAAAAATGAAAGAAAATCAACTATTCGAAGGAGAAGAGAAGTTTGTCAGAGAAAGTTGCCTGAAAAGTGTCGGAAAAATCCAATGAAAATATCCCAGCGAACGATGAAAAGCCGGGATATGGAGGGATGTTTAGTGAAAGCTTTTCGAGTTTCGGCCCAACTGGCAGCGGGCAACGAGCAGCGATTTTTGATGCTGTTTAAATTCGCGGAATGGCAGCTGTCAACGGCAGGCAGGCAGGCAGGCCGCGTTCCGGGTGGGTTTCGCTAGACGGGAGGCAGTGGTGGTGGTGATGCTGGTGGAGGCGGTAGTGGAGGCGGTGGAAGGCTTTAAAAAGGGAAAAACGTGATAGAGGGGTGAGCGTTTGTGTGGGTATGGAGCGGCACGCACGTCGAAATGTGCGAGTAGTTTACTACCAGCCGCCTCTCTCCTCTTTGCATCGTGTTCGAACACATGTAAATTCCACTCGCCGCCGCCGGCCGGCCGACCAGTCGACCGTTGGCCACTAGCCGCTTGCCGCCTCCACGGCCGGATGAATTTTGCCAAAAATAGCAGGAGCATGAGCCCGAGATTTAGTATAAACTGTTGCGAACATTTTCGAAAAGGGTCTGAATCGTGATTTTGATGGGTTTGATTTTTTGTTTCAAATCATTTATATTTTTCCTCAAATTTCTGGGGATTGTAAAAGAAAATAAAAATTATATATTTTCTAGTCCTATTATACAATAATATGTTCATTGTACAATAGGATCGTTTTTGATTAGGAAATGGCATACATTTCTCACGGATGTTTATTCCCGCACTTGTAGCGTTTTTTTTTTGTTAGGAAGAGAGAAGAACTACACGAATCTTATATTTGGTACCATTTCTTGTAGAAATTATTTTTTTATAAAAAAATGTTTGGATTAACAGGACTTTCAGTGACTAACACATGTTTGAAAATCTAAAATATCCCATAAAATCCGGATGAGGATTGTCGACAGCAAATATAATGGTCAAAACTACTCATAATCAGCAATATTTGATTATTGTTTCCATATTTCATTTCAGTTTTGCTGCTAAATCCATCGAGAAATGATTGCTAAATAATTCAGAAAATTCAAAAATGTATCGTTAATTTTCTTTCATTTTATTTTATCTTTATAAAATAAGTTTTATTGCTATACCGTTATGGATATCAACAATTTTAAAGCGACATAAAAGTTTCTAAATTTAATTGTCTTTCATGTACCTCCACTCCATTTGAAATATGTTTATTGGTTTTGGAGATATCGATGTTTAAATATGCGGTCTCAAATTCCATGTCTGAAACTCAATAAATAATTTGTTTGACTCGTTTTTAAAACTAAATCGTTAAAACCATTAAATGTAAACACAATTAAATTCTGAATGTACTGATTTTCATACTTATTTCATGATTTTAACGATTTGGCTTTAATAACGAATCAAACATTACAATTTATTTATTCAGTTTCAGTAATTAAATTTGAGGCTGAATTTATATTCATCGGTATCTTCAAAAGCAATAAACATATTTCAAATGGAATAGAAGTATATGAAAGATAATGAAATTTAGAAACTTTTATGTCTCTTTAAAATTTGCCATATCTTTAACCATAAAGCCGCAAAACTCAAAAATATCGAGAAAATGTATAATCTTGAATCGAGAAATAGGAGGATATCTAACATTTTTACTACAATGAGAAGGTTTTTAATTATGATAACTTTAAAATATCCAATTAAGAATTACAATATTAAATTCTTAATGTACTAATTTCCAAACTTTTTTCTCTCTTAGGCAGGTTGATTTTAGTAAAAGTCTAAAACATTATATTTTCTTTGGGTTAAAGATATTGAATGCGATACTACATCTTTAATCATCGATATCTTCAAAACTAATAAACATCTTGTAAAAGGTGAAGATGGATATGAGAGATAATTAAATTTAGAAACATTTTTGTCTCATTAAATTTTGTCATATCTTCAACCGTATAGACGCCATACTTAAAAATATTAAACAAAACATATAATCGTAAATTACATGATAATAATTATCAAAGTAACAAACAATTGTTACAAAAAACGAGTGATTTTCCTATCAATGTTATAAAATATTAACTCTACTGTGAATATATTCGTTCTAGATTATATATTTAACAAATAACATACAAATAAATGTTTAATGTTTAATGTGCAATGTGTTTAATGTAAAACATTGGTAAAAAACTTTCGAAATCCTATTTACCCTACTTCACCTTACCTATAAAAGAAAACCTATAAAAAGATCGATTGACTAAGAAAATCCAAATATCTCAATCGATTTAGCAAATTGGTCACACCACTCCTTTTTTCCTCTCTTTACTTCCTCTCTTCTCATCAGTCGCTCCACTCTTCGTGTTCATCTCTGGTCGCAATCCGGGTGTGAGATGTCGCCGATTTCAGTGGTCCCGGCATTCTGTGGTAGAATGTCGGGATGCTGCGGCTGCGTATGGCGCTAATCGACGACTGGCGATGATAATCGATACACGTTGATATCGGCATTGGCCTGAAATGGACGCATGATAAATGATCGGCCGGCTGACAAATGACGAAAGTGAAACTGACGCATTACTTATTGTTATTGTCGACTGCAGAAAGAGGCGCACCACACCACATGCTGCTTAAATTCATTCATTTTTATACGCGTTTAAAAAATATACTTAAAAAAAAGCGAAATGATTCAAGCGCAATTCATGTGCGTGACAATCGCAAATAGAACCATTAATAAATGTGCAAACTGAAATCGTTGCAAAGAATTGAGTAGTGTATTTTTTGAAAGAGTTTTATTCCGATTATCCGATTTGATGATATTATTTGGAGATTTAAAAAGAGTCATAGCCATCCTCTGGGTGGTACGAGTAATTGGTTTTCGTAATTGTTTTTCATTTTTAGTAATTTCACAAATAAACGTTGAAGTTTTCCTGCAATATTGTTAATGATTCTGTACGCAACGATACATTTGAAAGTAATAAACATATTTCAAAATGTATGTAAGAAAATGAAAGATAATTAAATTTAGAAACTTTTTTGTCTCTTTATAATTTCTGATATCTATATCCGTATAGCCAAAAAAAATTCAAAAACGTTGACCGAATATATACGTCACAGAAACATAATTTCTGACTACTTTTTTAAGTATCGATATCACCGAAACTAATTTATATATTTTAAAGCGCATAGAAATATACGAAAGTCAATTAAATTTAGAAACTCTTTGGTCTGTGTTTAATTTCTGATATCTTCAACCGTATAGCAAAAAATACTCAAAAACCTTGACAGAAATATATACGTCACAGATATCTCATTTGAGATTATTTCTTTAAATATCGATATCACCGAAACTAATTGATATATTTCAAAACGCATGGAAATATACGAAAGACAATTAAATTTATAAACTTTTTGCTCTCTATTTAATTTCTGCTATCTAAAACCGTTTAGCCAAAAAATACTCAAACACTTTGACAGAAATATATACGTCACAGATATAGAATTTGAGACTACTTCTATAAATATCGATATCATCGAAACTAATAGATATATTTTAAAGCGTATAGAAATATATGAAAGACAATGAAAATTAGAAACTATTCAGTCACTTTATAATTTCTGATATCTATTACCGTATAGGTAAAAAAATCAAAAACGTTGAGAGAAATATATAAACTTAAATAGAAATAAAATAAAAAATATCTTAAATATTTACTTAAATAATAAGGTTAAATGTAAGGAATCTTTAAAATTACAACTTCAGAATCAATATTTAATTTGGTATATACTGACTTTCATAATTAATACATAATAAACATATCTATTGTATCAATTAACAACTGTACTACATTTTGATGTAATTTGCAGTCACTTTAGCGTTGGGTCACCCCGCAATAGGTAGCCGAATGTTTGCCAAATTGCTCCCCAAAGGGTCCAAAACCCAACCACCACCGGAGGGGCTATTAGCGTCGACACGTTGTCGCTGCTGTGCACCGGCAGTCGGATTGCGACACCAATGTGGACAGACGTCAAGGGCACGTACAAACCCCCATTGCGAGAATTCAACCCCGTTTTGCACAATTGCAAGCGCACGCGTTTATTTCGCTCAGGTATCCTCGTGACAATGTACGACTAGCACTAACTGCCTACAATTGAGTGCGTTCAAACAATCGAGGGTGCTCTAGGCTTTTAGGATTTGATACATTCACCTTTGGGACTTTAAATTACTTCACATCTTTTTGAAAGGTCATAACTAATTGAATTGTACAAGTAATTTCTCAAACTTTTAATAATTAGCTAGTAGTAATGACTTTTTGAGAAGTTGTAGGTAAAAGTGCGAGAAAATTAAGCAGCAATTGTTATATGTATTCAATCAGGACGCATACACTTCAGAATCTTAGTATATAAAGACCTTCAGCCGACTGAAAATCGTAGATAATTCATTGTAAAAATATCAATTTTTGTCAAAATAACTCGTTCTGTTTATGTAAAAACAAAATGACTAACAAAAACCATATTATTACCAAGAAGTAGCCAGACAAGGGGAGTTCTAGACCAAATTTTTGGGGATAAAAAAAATGTGACCATTGAGAATCGAGTATTTTCCGAATATTGCCGAAGTGTCGCGAATAAATTGTTGGTTGCTTCGAATATTTTGTTGGTCGTCTCAGAATTCTAATTTAAATGGCGACCTGTCAAATTCAAATCTCGCGGCATTTCGGCAATGTTCGAAAAATACTCTATTCTCATTGGTTACATTTTTTTATCCCCACCACTTTTGGCCGATTTTTGGCCCATCTAAAATAACACGTAAATTTGGTCTAGAACTCCCCTTGCTTGGCTACTACCAGATAATTAATTAGGGGGACAATAACCACAAATAATTTCAAGTTCATCGATTAAGTAGTTTTCGTGATATTTTGGTTACCGATTTGAAAAACATGGTTTTGAGAAAATGGCATTTGAAAATGTCTTAACGAGAAATCAATTCAGATATTGACTAACTCTTTTGGTTATACCTTCATCATTTCTTGGAATTTTTAATTGAAACTTCAGATACATCCGATATAAGATAACCAACATTAATAGAATATATAACTTATGTTGTAAATTGTTATATTCCTAACCAATTCATAGATAGATTTTTTAAAATGAATATTTAATTTCCACACATGGATTGATAACAAGCGAAGCATCAAAAATCGAGGAGAAAAAAAAACGCTTAAACACGAAATGGCAATTCGAAAATGAAAAATGTTTTAGATGCGATTGCGGTTGAAAAATTGTGCGAAATAGCGTGCAAAATGAAACGCATTGCGAAGGGTGGAAAGGGGCGGAAAAATGGCCAGTCATAAAGCCATACCAACCGATACCACCGCCAACCTCCTACAACGGAATGAGTTTGACGGTGGTATGGGGTAGATTCTGAAAAAATACAAATAAAAAAACGGGAATAATACAAATTATCAGTGCACGCATTGTTTGTTCGGCGCTGAGGAGTGGAAAAAGCGGTTTTGCAGGCGACTGGAAATTGTACAAAAAAAATAACAAAATGATAAAAAAATACAGATTCGTTGGGGTTAATTGTTCATTCCATGTGCTGATTTATATCTACAAATACGTTTTTGTTTTGTGCAATTTAAAAGAGAAAAATACATGAATTCAAAAATGTGTAATGATTATTTATTATAATGTATTCTATTATCTATTATATAAATAATTATTGATATAAGTGATAAACAGTTTTGTTCAATTGTTGTTTTTAATATTATAGTAACAAATTATATCGTTTTTTCTCTTGAATGGTATTGTTAACACGTCTTATGTTATTTAAAATTTTAATTTAAAATTTGAAGAATTAATACTAAGATTTGATAATATGAATATATATGATGACAAGCTGCGAGAGAATGGAATGAGAATGAACATAAACAAAACAAAAGTGATGGTAATAAGTAAAAATAACGTTAGGATCAATATCGAAAAAATCAATAACAAAAACGAGGTTGTCTCTTTAAATTTTATGATATCAATGACCGTTTAGCCACGATAATCAAAATATTGATCTGTAAGAAAATACTGTAGAGAAAATTGATTTGTTATAGTGTTACAACAGGATTAAAATTTAATAAAATGTGAATATATTAAAAATTAATAATGTATTCGGTCCGCAGACCTAGCCATCGACCTTCACTGATCCTTCAGCCTGGATACATATGTTTTTATTGTGATTTTGTATGTATTTATTACATGTTATTGTGATTGATGTTATTGGTTTTTTTGTGATGTTGTTGTTGTTATTGTTGTGTTGTTGATGTTGTGTCTTTGGTTACCCATATTTGCATTTTTGAATTTAGTTACGTTTTGACAGCGCCTACAGCGCCAGTAATTTTAAACTAAATCTATGTTGGTAGCCCTGCGCACAGCGCTTAAGTTGTTCTTGAGGCGCTCAGCAGCCAGCGAATGGCGGGATGGAGGAGTGGGGGAGGGTGTGCCACTGTAAAAACGTGAAACGCGCACTCTTCGACCTATTTCTCCTCTGGTGAGTTTTCTTGTTAACTTGTATTTTTTCTTTTGTATTCGTGTATTCATTATGCCCAGTTAATAAAGTCGTTGCGTTTGTTATTTCGGGTATTTTGAACTTTGACGTCTGAGGTGAGCTTTTGGTAATACGTGCGTCGCGATAACTCAAGGAACTTAGCAGAATATCCAGTTAAGTCTGGTCCCGCGCCATCAACGGGAAATAAATTAATGTTATTAAAAACCGCGACTACCGTGTACCAGATGTGGTGGTGTCTTGTTGTGTGCGAGTGAAGTGAATTTTTATTTTGTCGGTGGATTCTTCTTGTGTGTTGTGGGTTGCGCACTGCGACTGTTGTGACTTTATCGGTGTGAATTTTTAATATTGTGAATTTTTCATGTGAATTTTTCACGTGAATTGTTAATGTGAATTAATTAAATGAGTGATTTTTAGTGTGAATTTATAATAAATTCACACTAGTGGGGTGCCCACCCCGAGGACTCGAACCCCGTCCACGACGTGGTAGACCGAAGCACTACCAACTATACTGCCCAGGTGGACGAAAATATTATTATTTTGTACTACTTTAAGTAATATAAGTTATACTTTTCTAATATTGGCAATTTTTTTATTGTAACCAAAACTATAATCGTTTTTATTGTCAGATATCATTATAAAACAGATGATTTTGAGAATATTGCAGATTGCTGTCCTCAATCGACATCCAGGGAAATAGGGAGCGGTTAAAGGCTGTTGGAGGCGGTCGACAGGGGTGGCAGAAATCGGGGTATTATAGAAAATGCAGCACGCCGGCTGCCGAGAGGAGGATAATAATAACGTGACAAACGCACGAGTCGAACGAAAGATATGAGAAAGTCCTTCCCACAGCCACAAGCAGGAATAATAAAGGACTGCGACGGCTGGAGCAGCAGCAGCAAAGGCAGGAACAAGAGCAGGAGCAGGAGCTACTAGCTTTTAAAGGGGAACCAGAACAAGGACAGAAACACCTCTATATCTAATACCAAGCCCTATAGACTATAGACAGAGCTAGAGGAAGCTAAATCCGATTAGGATAAATCGAGGAGTGAAATGTGAATTTGGAGAGAACTTAGTCGATTGTAATCTGATAAAATCTACGATACGAAATAATCATCAAAGTTTTATTGTTTTTATAATATGCAATAGTCGAATTTAATAGCCACTCAACTTTCCAGGAATTGTAGAATTAAAAATAGGCGAGTTAATGCAAGGCGATAGATTTATATAATTACATTTTCATTTTGTGGCTAGACGGTTATAGATATCAGAAATTTTAAAGAGGAAAAAAAGTTTCCAAATTTTATTAACTTTCATATCCTTCTACATTTCTTGAATTATATTTAATAGTTTTGAGGATATAGATGTTTAAAGTTGTACTTTCAAATTAATTTTCTCATACACAAAGAGAAACACTTATGTTTAATTAACACTTTGTCTTCATTCGTCTGTAATATTGGTAATAAAAGGTTGATGCAATTAAACCTCTGGTTTATATATTATGAAATTTGCCATATAAATTTTCATGACTTTATGACATGAAGTTGATTACTCTAATAGTGCCAACGTTATACATCGTTAAAATTCAAACCAAAATAAAAGAATACTTTTTAAATGTGTATATAAATTTAGTAATAATAGGCTGATGAAACTAAACAGAACTTTGGATTATAGATGATTAAATTTGCTTTAATATGAAATAAAGATCAATATTGCATCTTTTATAGTTCCAATGTTATTTAATTTTAAAAACACAACATGCAAAAGAAGGTAGATATTCTAACCAAAACAATTCCTTATTAATTAAATGTGGTGTAAAGTTAGCAATAATCAGTCTGATCAAATTTAACAGAACGGCTATTATAAAATATTAAATTGGCATTAATTTGAAATAATCATCAAGATTGTATATTTAATAGGTCCAAAGTTATTCCACTTTAAACAACAAATAGCAATAGGTTATTTAAATGGGCATATAATATTGGTTATAAAAGGCTGATAAAAGTAAACAATTTCCTGTTCAAGGAATATCAAATTAGCTTTAATTTAAAGTAGAGTTCAATTTTGTACCTCTAGTAGTTCCCAAGTTATGTATTTTTAAATAATCAAACGCAAAAGAAGTCAGATAAACAAAACGGTTCCATGTTATTTAAATGGGCATATACTATTGATTATAAAAGGTTGATAAAAGTAAACAATTTCCTGTTCAAAGAATATCAAATTAGCTTTGATTTAAAGTAAAGCCCAATTTGGTACCACTAGTAGTTCCCAAGTTATGTAATTTTAAATAATCAAACGCAAAAGAAATCAGATAAACAAAACGGTTCCATGTTAGTTAAATGGGCATATAAGATTTGTTATCAACGGCTGATAAAAGTAAACAACTTCCTGTTCATAGAACATTAAATTAGCTTCAATCTAAAGAGAAGATCAAGTTTGTACCTCTAATAATTCCAAAGTTATTCTATTTTAAACAACAAAAAACAGAAAGAACGCTTGTGCTTTAATCAAAACTAAACACAAAAAAATGAGTCCTTCAAACTTAAAAAATTAAGTTTTATTAAGAATAGATTGTGGAATGAAATTATTACGATATTTAAAATTGAATTTTGAAAGTGATGAATGTATTTTTGGTTATTCGAAGAGAAAGCCCGAATATAATCGAATATCATATTTATTTTATAATATTTCATGTTTGTTTGATATTGAATCCGAACAACTCAACGATCCCCACTGGCGTTTTGCAACGTGATGCAACGTTGGCGGCGTTATTTTTCTCTCCCCCAAGCAGCCGCCTCCAACCGCCGCACCTCCCCCACTCGCCCTCCGCCACCATGCGTCGCCCGCGGGCGGTCGACACCCCCTTACAAAAGCTGTCACTTGCAGTGCTGCCTCCGCCGCGCTCTTTTTCTAGCGCCGCCGCTGGTGTCCCAGTCCCGGGCTCCCCGTCTCCTTGCCGCCTCCACCGCCTCCAATGCCTGCGCTGGAGACTGCGGAAGCAGCGTTCCACGGTCTCCAGAGCCGACACAGCTCGAACGGCGTATTGAGCTGTTGGGAGGCGGTAGTCTTTTCGTCTCATTCTACCCCTTGGCTCTTTACAACCTGTCTACACTCTTCCACACCCTCTTCCACACCCTCCACCTCCTCTCTCGCCCTTGTGAGGGGAAACAGCTTGCAATGAAGAACCATCGCCATTCCGTGTGTGCTAGCAAAAACGACTTTTCCTGTATTCAACCGCCTCCCACAACCACCGTCATACTCCTCTTTTCATCTTCCTCTCGCACTCTCCGTTCTTCATGCTTCCTCTCTTTGCTTTTGCGGCAGCCATCTTTCTCTAATCGTCGTCCTGAGTGTTGTTGCCTTCCTATTCCAGCAGTTTGTGCTCCTCGTTCCTCTTGCCTTGTTCCTCTTTCTTCGTTCCTCTTTCACAGCTTCTCTTTCTTTCCACAGGTCTTTCTAGCATGCGGAAAGAGGACGATTTGCTATTAAGCGCTGGTGGATAAAACTGGGAAACGCTGCCGGCTGTGCGGCTGCTGGGAAACATCTCAGTTTCCTGCCACCCCACTGCCACTGCCGGCCCCCAATCGTGCGCAGCATTCAACGCCACACCATTCATTATAACTCAACCGCTTCGCCGTCCTTTCGTTCATTCGCACGCGTTTCGCACCGATTTTCTCCTCTCTCGCGTGTATGTGTGTGTGAGTGTGCCTCCGATGTTTTTCTACGTTTATTATCCGAGCATTTACTAACCCCAACTATTATTGATATTCTCATAAACTACTTTAATTTTATTAATATATTTCATTTCGAATACGTACTTTATTGCTAAAATAAACAGGTTATAAACGTTGGTTTATTTATTAAAAATATTCCAATTTGTACTAGTTTTTGTACCTTGGGGTATCATTATGCAAACAATATAAGAAATCATATAATTGATGGTTGTTAACAACAAGACGTAACAAGACCTTAACAAGAGATAAAACACACTTTTTATAAAGTTTAGTCCAAATTGATATGTTTAATAGATTTTATGTAATAAAGTGTTCAATTTACAAAATTGAATTACTTTTTTGTAAGATTTAATGCAAATTGATATCTCTGACAGATTTTATGTAAGGAGTGTTAAAATTTGCAAAATGAGAAAAATTTCTTTTTCAAACATTCAGCGTATTCTACGTCATTCAAACGTACATAACTTTAACATTTCTAGTTAGAATGTCTTAAATTTAGGCTTATATCAAAGCAGATAAAATGTACTTTTATATACAGTTTAGTGCAAATTGATATGTCTGATACATTTTATGTAATAAAGGGTTAAATTTACAAAATTGACTAATTTTTTCCATACATTCAGCAACATATATTTCTCCGGCATTCAAACGTACATAACTTGAATATTTCCTGTTAGAATTTCTAAAACTCAGCCTTATGTGAAAATAGATAAAATGTACTTTATAATGTACAAAATGTACATATTAATATAAATTGATATCACTGATATATTCAATTATGATTTTGAAGCAAAAACAAAACGGCATAAATAAATCTCCTGATCTGTTCCTTGAAAAAGTAAACATTGAAAAATCTTTTATCGATAATTCTAATTCTTTATCTCTAAGAGGACTACTCTTTTAGAGGACATTCAGTACCTGCATGTATGTATTCTATGAATTTCACACCTCGACGCGCACTACGAGTAAAGCAAACTTCCAAACACAAACGGCACAAGTTTGCGAAATTTATTTTCACACAAAATGTGTCTTTAATTGCAGCTCAGTGGGTCGTAAATTCCGTACTCATTCGAACGGAATTTGCGACCATTTGGGGAGTGGACGTATTGACAGAGTATGATTTGTAAACTCCTTTATTTGTAATTTATTACTCAAATTTTCAATAATAACGATATTCATAACATTTTTCTACAGAAACTTTCTAGTTATTTTTCAAACAGTAGGAAAATTATTTCAAATAGTAGGATCGATGGAAACACAAAATTTCGCAGAAGTGACATTAAGAAAGTTATATATCTTCTTACATTATTATTATTTATTAAATATTATTTTTATTATTATTTAAAAAATAATCGATATTTTATATTAATCGAACCCGAACACATGGCAGTACCCGAATTCAAATCTGGACTTGAAGTCAAATCTGATCCCGAAATCGAATCTGAACCGAAATCTGAATCCGAACTCGCATATAATTCCCAACTCGTACCCGTACCCGATTCCAAACCCGGATTAAACTCGAATCCAAACACGAAACCTTACCAGAAACCAAACTATGTCTTAAACAGTATTCGACCTAGAAGCCCAAAACCGGACCTAGAATTCGCATCAGAACCAAGAAACTGAAGCAGAACCCGAATCGGAAACCAAACCGAATTGAATCTCCTAATCTAATCAGACCTTATCTAACCTAACCGAATCTAACCGAATCAAACTTCAATCTAACCTGACCCGATCCAAAACTCAAACATGTTCACAAACCCGAACCTGACCCTGAACACATAGCAGTACCTGAAACAAAATCCGGACTTGACGTCAAATCTGAACCTGAATCTAAATCTCAACTCGCATCCGATTCCAAACCCGTACCCGTACCCGATTTCAAACCCGGATTAAACTCGAAACCAAACACGAAACCTTAACAGAACCCAAACTATGACTAAAACCGTACTCGTCTTAGAAACCCAAACCCGGACCTAGAATTCGCATCCGAACCAAGAAACTGAAGCAGAACCCGAATCGAAAACCGACCAGAATTGAAGCTAATCTCGTAATCTAAGTTGACCTAATCTAACCTAACCGAATCTAACTACAACCTAACCTGGCCCGATCCAAAAATCGAACATGTTCACAAACCCTAACCTGAACCCGAACACATGGCAGTACCTGACTCCACATCTGGACTTGAAGTCAAATCCGATCTCGAAACCGAAATTGAACCCGAATCTGAATCCGACCTCGCATCCGATTCTAAACCCGTACCCGTACCCGATTCCAAACCCGGATTAAACTCGAATCCAAACACGAAACCTAATCAGAACCCAAGCTATGACTCAAACCTTATTCCACTTAGAAACCCAAATCCGGACCTAGAACTCGCATCTGAACCAAGAAACTGAAGCAGAACCAGAATCAGAAACCGAACCG
>WSZQ02104438.1:0-10008 GCA_019419845.2 Weissflogia rhopalogaster
TGGGTTACGACAGATAAGGTAATATTATGTAAGATTCAAACCAAAATAGTGGGATTCAAGAACTTTTATATTTTTACATCCAAAAAACTTTATAAAGGGAAACTTTCACCTATTCCATTAAAAGATTCCCCCCTTTTGGGAAACACTGATTAGAGGTCGTTCAGACCACTGACGCACAATGGTCAATTTCGGGACAACAACGAGACATTAATCAAAAATACGAATTTTAAGCACATCTTTAAGATTTTCTGTATTCTATCTATTGTAAATCTATTATAGGAGCGCACTTTATTTAATTTTGGATTTTGGTGGTTTTGCCCTTTTTTCGTGGGGGATGACCCCTTTACTTGCTGAAATATACCCTATTTCATGAATTTGTTTCGAGGATTTTGATTTTAGTGTCAAATTACTCACACCCATATGATACCATACACGTTATTGTTTGTTTGGGGGGGGGACCATATATGTGGCGTTATAGGTCATCACCTCTGAAGTTTGTATGTCCCCCTAAAATATTTCGGTCAGTTTTTCAGTTAGAGTTTTCATTTCTGTCCCAAATTACGTCGCGTCGCGTCGTCCTTTGTCTGACTCATGTATTACAAGTAGATAGGTCGTTGCATCGAGTTTCTTTAACAATTTTAAGTATATTTATCAAACAAGGGTATGCATAGTAGCTCGAAGCCGAAGTCGGCAGTCTGAAATGAAAGGTGCTTGAGACTGATTGCTGCAAGTACCCTAGATCACTCGTCAATTCTATAAATATAATAAATACATGACTCCCCCATGGTACAAATTGATAACAACATTTAAAAAAATCATATTTCAATGCACACGATGTGTGTTATCTTATCAGGTCATATTTCAACCAGAAATACGGCATATACGATATTATACATAACATACAAACATATATCGTGCTCGTATAACTATACAAACAATTAGAGGTGATAAAGTACTCGGGTGGGTGTTGATAAGGATAGAATTATCACGCAACACGTGGTTGGCACTGAGGTTCAAACGTATTCCAAACTTGCATTCACTAGTTCTAATTCATAGGACAAAACGTTCAAAATCTATTAAATTTGTCTGGTTAGTTTATCTGGAGACAAAAGTGGTCAAAATCATTTTCAAGGATTATCTTCTCTCTCCAGTGTTTAGCACTTTTGAAACAGTCACGTTGTCCATCAAACAAAACATTTAAAGGCTATTTAATAGATTCCGGTCGTAGTACGGACCGAACACGTTTTACACCGCATAATTAACAATCTGTGTACCGTAATAAATAAGCGTACGGCTCATCGAAATCTAAACTTTCATAAATATTCATGCGATTCACAGCTAGACAAACTACGTACCGGTTGTCAACGTTCACGAAAAATGACGTAATTGATATAACGTTGTTTTTACATGTAAATATTTCAAATAAAATATATTTATTCATCGAAATATTCTGATACACAAAGACGTTCTATTGCTGTGGACTTTTTAGAATAATATTTAAATAAGGCAAATGCATAAAAGTATTCCTGCGCAATTATAAGGCGACTGTAATTGTTCATATCGATGTTGTGCATAGAAAAAGTGCTCATTCCTGCCGCCTTTAAAATGCCCGGCCCCGAATGCGACTCTTGCTGGTAGCGAGAAACGTGAGCGAATAAAATTATTCGCGAATAATATGAAGGCAGCCGTAGAAGCCTCGTGGGCAGCCGCGTGAGGCGCGTGGTGCCGCCGGCGCTGCGCACCGTTCGCGATAACGGTGAGTTGCGCTCTCTCAGTCTTTGCGACTCGCTGAGCACGCAGCGCATCATGGCTGAGCGGCATTGGCATGGATGGCATGGTGCTAAAGCGAAACGGTGTGCCCGGCCTCTTCGCGGTTGTTGCGTTGTTGGGTTCTTCGGTCACCCGGTCTTCTACAACGCGGCGCGCCCGACTGCGCAAACCCAACAAGCGTGGCGTGGCAGCCTGCAAGCTATTCCTCCAACAATTGCAGCGGAAAGTTTTTGCAGTCAACAGCTTTTCTTATGCGAAAATATCTTCTTATTGTTACACACAAATATTAAAGATATACGTATCATAAGTGGAGTTGAAAATTCCACGAAGTGATGAAGAAGAAATCACAAACTCAGGAGCCTCACAATCGGCTTCGGCTATGTACTTCTATGCCTATCTTTGTTTGACTATCTGTTTAGAAAAGTCTAAACAGATAGGCTTATGTAGGATTACAGATATCTTGCAATATAGTCAGTAATGGTGTCCTATCAAACAAAGTTTCCATTATTTTCTTAATAATCACGAACCTAAGGACTTCCATTCATATCTAATTAATGAGTATTTTCCATTAAATACCATTACATAAAGCATTATTCCCTAGTGCTAGTTTTTTATAAAGTAATGATAATCCATAAATCATTCAATAGCATTTAATATTAAAGACAAATCAATACTCAGTTAAATACAAACAAATTTGCATATAGAATTAAATCAGAGCAAACGTCATTAGAGAATAATAAAATCCAACAGAACCCAACTCCCTGCTAATAACTAAAACATAAAGGAATATACGAAATTTGCGTGTCATGCGTGTGGATCACGAAATCGTGCGTGCCGTTAAATAGGAAAGCGTGACAGGACCCAATCACGCATCAAGCCTCGAGACCGAAGACATCGTTCGCTATCAACTCAGTTCCAAGAGAAATACTCTTGGAACTGAGTCAAAAAACTATAAACTAGGCAAGATGTCTAGTTTATAATTAAACTCATCAAAGATGACATCCACATTATAATCGTAATTTATGTCGTACGCAGTTCCTAATTACTAACATGGAAATATGTATTTAAACATATTTTTTTCTACCACATAGTGGTGTAAGGGAATAGTAACTTTCACCCGGCCCAATCCGGTCTCGCTACTGATGTTACATGCTTTGAACTATTTGTGCATATGCCCAACCTTCATTCGCGTTTTTACCGCGAAATTAGGAGTTCGTGGGCGGCACCGCAGCCGCTTGTTGAGTGGGGAGACCAAGTGGTCACCCATCCAACGCCTAGCTACGTTCGACGTTGTTTAACTGCAGTGATCTAACGAGCAGCGAGCTCCATAACGCGGCAAGCCGCCGCTAACATAGAAGCATAAATATGACTAATTGATGAATTCGATGTATTATCAGTAAATTCATATTGGTATTGAACGGATAAAAGTCTACTTCGTCAATGACGAACGTAGTCGGAAGTTGTCCCTCTAATTACTTACGCATTATGGGATGGTATGAATTGTGAATGCGATAAGATAATACATGATATGAGTAGATCACTAGTTGAGGCTAAGCGATATTTTATTGATTACTATAATAATATCTCGTAGCAATAATAAAGTCCATGTCATTGAAAATACTACAGTGACTGTTGGAATACAAAGAATTATGATAAAATGGATTTATCAGTGTGTACTTAGAAAATGGCAAGTCATGAAGTATTGGAAATTAGGTCATTCGAAATTACAGATCGAATTACGTGGCAGATTAAAGTTGATGCAGGGGTATATTATCTAATAGACACGATTCATCAGTTATATCTGATATATCATTCAGAGTTTAGAGAGTTTTGCTCTTTCGTTTCCCGCGCACCAGATTTTTTTTTAAATTGGTTAGGCCTGTCAAAAATGTAACGATATTGATAATTATCGATATATCCAGAATTTCAATTAATTTTTGACATGATATGAATTAGAAGCCAATGTTTGTGACCCAATGATCCATGTTGTCCTGTAGATCATCGCCTTTGGAACATTAATCACATCTCAATTTCTATATTCGTAAATATATTTCTCAAAATTTCGATTTGTATAAATACCGATAAATCGGTATAATCGATATTTGAATATTGATATATGGAAATTAGAAAATTTAGATAAAAACAATATCCATATTTCGACATCATCTGACATATGTAAGTCGTCTTTCCTTTCTGTAAGTCGTCTTGTGTATTACTATTCTTTTTGATTTTTTTTTATTGTAGAACTGTGTTGCACACCTATGACCGGCGGGCAGATCTTCTCTAGAAACATTTTTTGTGAGGGAGGTAGCACTATGTCGAACCATTCTTAGTCATATTGCTCATTCTTAGGAGGATCACTCATCGTAGACCAACGTGTCCTCCTGGAATGATCTTTCCATAAGTATTACTTGCCCTTTGCTGGTGGGTCAAGCATACTCGGATACTATGGGGAATAGGGTTTCTTCAGCTTGATCATCTAGGTGTGATCATGGCAGATTTTTTCTTCTGGATAACTTTGTTGAAATATAGAGCTAAGGTTTATTGCTTTGGTCCTGTGGCATGTAGGAATAATCTGGTCTGACCTAAACCTGCTTAATTTTTTTCTAACATTACAAATCTAGGACGTCCCTGTCTCGGCACAGGATCTAAGAGTTGCCAGTTGGATGTGCATTTTGTCTGTCTACCACCTTTCCTATTGCCATCGTTTCCTATTTATCTTTTGTGTTGCTGTTTATTTTGGCAGTCTTCGCTACCGAGTAGTAGTATAGCTAAGGTGACCAAAAGTGCTTTTAACAATTCGTCCCGATTCCGCGGGATTTGAAATATGTCCTGACTAAAAAATCACTTTTTCAGAAATGTCCAGACTTTTGTAAAAATATTTGAGATATCGAAAATCATCAGGTATCCGACCTAGAATTGCCTATAAATCATACAGTACTATCAATACTCATCAATACAGATATTTCTTGGTACCTATATTAGACAACCCAAAATCTACAACACCCCGCCCCATCTCCCCCCGCATTTTCTTTGTCAGAATCTACACTCTGCAATATAGTTGTTGGGACACTGCTTGTTACAAGCTTTTGTCATGTGACAAAATTTTTGACTAGATCCTAAATTAGAAGATATATGAATTTATTCACTAGAACAGGGGTCGGCAAACCCATTGTGCAATGTTGCTCTCCACATTGCCAATGTCCCTACAATTTACTAGTAGGTACTAATACGATGCTTATTAACAAGTATTCAATCCGGGCCTCCTGCGATTATTCGTTCTACCATATATTACACAGGTTGTTATCTGTTTTTAAAGATATAATATTGAATCACCAAAGTCCTTTCCAAATATAAATTGAACGCATTGAAATAATTGCGCTTTCCAACGAAAACATACGTGCAAATCTGCGAATTGCATGAAGAAACTTGCTGCACAAGCTTACGCACCGGGGATATAACTGGCTGGCATCAGTCATGGGACACCGCACGCCGCCTCCCAGCGCCGTCGACGACGACAAACGCCGACTGCGAGCCGCGATCGCGAAAAATAACGCGCAAGTACATCAAGTGCAAGTTTGTGTCGAGTTCAAGGTCTGATGACGTACGAAATAGCTATAGTTGCACGTGTGCTTGTGTCTATGTATGCCTGCCCTGTTCACTGCCAACCAACCGGCAACGAAGTCGACGCCAACTCTCTCAACATCACACACGCACATCCTTTTTGCCTCCTGCCAAGAGGCCACGCCAAGAAAGGAGACGCCAAGATGGAGAGGGACAAGGATGAATTTCTGCAACATGCTAGACTGCAACATTCAACATTCAGCCTGTGGATGCGCGTCGTACAACTAATGAACCTTCAACCCAAGCCACAAACGACAGCAGGAACACAATTCGCCGATGGCTAGAAAACTTGTTGCGCCAAACCACCTAAACACGCATATTATGAGTAATTACTTAGTCAGAACAAAGGATGAGCGTGAAGTCTATCAAGAATGCAGCATTGAATAGTTAAACAATTGGAAATTGTAGCTACAGAAGATATCTGAATGAACATTGTTGGTTCTAATGAAACGACGAGGGTTGAAGACCTTAAAAAAACTGGGAATGTCAAAAAAACTAGGAAGGTTATAGGACGGAATGATGAAATCCGAAAATCGTGTCACGTCCTATGTACGTGATCTCGGCGTTTCTAGACAAATGCAGCGTTCCAGAGCGTTCCCAGGCATTGGATGGTCAAGTTGTGAGCGAAATACGAAATGGTTTTCCAATTCCCCAAGGTGGATCATGAAAAACACGCGTAATTATAAGACAACGTTACAGATTTTCTAAATTTATCAAGCTGATTGTGAGAAGGACGTCTTATACATCATCTTAATCAGAAATATACCAAAAGACCTTGAATCGCAATAAGGTGATATAATAACATTGGAAGTTATATCACTTTTATGAATATAAGAGGAAGTGTCTTCATAACCATAGTTGCTATGACAACAAACGTTATGTTCAGATATTTTACGAGGGTCACGATTTTTCCACCAACTTCTAATCAATTTTCGTAAAGGCTTCAAAATTAAGTATAAGGTCTTATAAAACTGTATAATATCATTTGAGCACTTAAATTAGTAATTCTCTAAAGATGTTCTCTGTGTAATCTCAGTAATGATTTTAAAATGAAGAGGTTCCTTTGTTCGCACTTCTCCCACCTCGCGCTCTTCTCATGCTTTGGAGCGTATCGATTTCGAGAAAGAGAGCCTGGCGAAAAAGCATCGCCGACGGAGCACTCTCCCTTCCCCTTGAACTCTCTCCCTCTTCTCTGTTGGGTGCTGCTCATCCCGGCTGCAGACGTGCCCTCACACTCACAATCAGCCACACGCGGTTATGGATTCCCGGTTGGCAGTGGAACATGCGCCAGACGTGTGTCTGGGCAGGACCTATCCAGTTGTGTCCCGATCGACCGAGGACTGGGCCTCCCACCCTCGGCCAACCCTGGCCGGACGGCTGGCTGGTCCTGGTGGCTCGGGTGGCAGGGTGGCTGGCGAAGGACGCAAGTGCAATATTGATTTCAGTACTCCGGTGTCTCTCAGTTTTACTCGAATGCATGCATTCCCGAAAACAGCGTGCAATCAATAACTTCCACTTGACTACCCCCTCTCAGTAGCGTGATATGGGTTTATCTTATTTATCAAATGCGTATAAATATTTACATTGTTTTAAAGTAATATGTGCCTGAATATATCTTTTTAAATAAACTACTTCTCTTCTTCCTATTGAAAGCATAGATTATCTTCAAAAATTCCTACCCAGGTGAAACCCAAGACTTCAAAACCCAAGAGGTTAACAGGAATACAATGATAAAAAACCTCTTCAACTTCGAGCAGGCCACATATAAAAAAAAATAGTCGATCCTGTAAGAACAGCTCGTTGTATTAGTAGACTCCACCTATTTTTCGACCATTGCGTGATTATGCAACTCACAAGTTATTATGAAATGTCTGTCTGGTAGTCAATGACTCGTGGTTATGTGGCTTGCGTGATTTCGTGACAAACGCATATTGGATTTACGATATCTTGGGTATAGTAGGGGAATAACCAAGGGTTCTGTAGACTCCTAGCAGAGTGTGGGCGCGTGGTTTGTGAATATTTTCAATTTCATTTTTGTTATCGACGCCGATGACATAGCATGCGACTGATGGCGTGGCAGTTACGTATCGACTCAGATACGTAACCTTCCGCAATGAATCGAACGCGGTGGAAATGCCGGAGGCGGTGCGGCTCGACGGCCGGCAGCGGGTGCCACGTCAGTGTTTGCCCGGCCGCTGGGGGGTTGAGCACGCAAGCTCTGACACATGCTATGTTTTGAGGTTACACTAACTTTGGTACAATCACCTCTCTAGTTCTGTCTACTTGGTTAAAAGTTCAGATGACGGAGAATTTGAAATACTTTTAATACTAGTTGAAAAAACGCATTTTTATTCTAGTAAAGTTTGCGTAATTCTCTCTGTGAGAAGTCTCCAGACTTATCTTAGATTCAATACAGGGGTAAAAGATGCTCCCTCAAAAGTTAAATGACTCCTTGTACCAACTCTGAATACTTATCTATAACAGTAGTGTTTATATCAATAATGGGACTTCAACTTGAATGTGGGTCCGTTCTTGGTAATCTTACCAATAGAGTTAACAAACATTTGTGAAATCAACTTTTGCCACCTCTACAAAATGGAATGGAACAAAGCAAGGCAGATCCCCTATCCGTCGCCGAGTTAGGTCTATGTTAAGCCAACATGATCTTTGATTAGTATTCCGATAATAGACTCTAGAGTTAGGTTGGCGTAGGCATGACCCGTGGGTCATGACCCAGACATTAGGCTTTGGAGCATTAGTAACCCCCCGATACTCTTTTGTTTTCATAGATGTATGCTAATTGTAACCCCAAAGTGTTACGACACAGGTGTATACAACCATTCCTTAGAGTAGAGCAAGAAATCCTTATCTGGTTTCCTAAATATTGTTCCGACAACCTTTAATAAGAATGAAACTAGCTCCACCGTTTTTTTTCACCTCTTCAATTGAATGAAACAGAGCAAGACAAACCCCGCCTGGACGGCTATGATTCACGCTCAAGTATTGAGCGTCCCAGAACGTTCCCCGTACGTGTTCCGAAATGACACTCCCCAAAAATCCACCCTTAACTCGAACGTACCTACACAGCGAACCGTACTGCTAGGTGAACCCATTACACCTACGTAGACCAACATAGTTACAGGCACAACCGGCATCTTGCTGAAAGTAAAACTGCCCCAAAACTTGTAATCCTAAAATCGCTACTAAAACCTAAAATCACTACTGGGAAGGGAGGGGATTCTGGCAAATTTCACCCACTCCCTTCATGCCCTTCCACAAAGCCTGCTGGCGTATACTATAAATAATGAAAACAAATCGGTCATTTGCAACAAATCGAACACGTGCTATTTACGCTCGTGGGAAACCGAAATAATCAGATAGCAAGTAAATAAATCATTCACAAGCGCTTCGAGATGACGTGGTCTACGAAGCGACGACCTGGATGCGCGAAATCAAGTGGCACAACCCACAACCTCAACGTCGCCGTCGTCGTCGGGATCAATACCAGCCGTTGGAGTGTATCCTGCCACCCCCGCGTTTGTGTTTATTTACCCGCTCTTTCCCTCCACCCCCCACCCCGTCCGTCATTCCAAGCGAGTTGCCCACGCCATCACCATGTGCTCGCCGGTCGCATATGCAAAGATAGAAATAAAATCGACGCGCACGTCGGGGATTTGTCGACGCGCAACACTGACGTGGACCAATTGTGGGCAATTACGTTCAACTTTATGATGATGATGTCCACGTGGCCGTTTACCCTCATTTGTCATTTGCTAAGCAATGGCCGGTCGGACAGCCTTTTATATACTCGCATATACATGCAAAACAATTCACAGGCCGATGTCATATTTTCATTATTTATACTAACGCATTATTAGAGGGTATTTTAATTCTACTTCCGATGAGCAAGAATATGATAGTGTAAGCCAATCATCATTAAGCTGGCCATTTGATGACATTACGAGAATACATGTTTACTGAATCATTTTTAAGTGTTTTCCAAATGAACATTTGTGTTTTACAACAAATTATCGCTAAAATTGTTAGAGGAATTTCAATGTTTGTTAAGTTTTGATGTAGGCAACTTTTTAAACAGCACAAGCCACATGTATATTTTTTATTCCTTACATTTAAATAATAATCATGTTTTTGTTCATTGCAATTTTAAAATCGAGTCTGATTATTTACTGATATAATTTTGGAAAAAAAGGAAGAAAAAACGCATGCCTCCTGTGAGGTTTGAACTCACGACCCCTGGTTTACGAGACCAGTGCTCTACCACTGAGCTAAAGAGGCTCGATGATCAGGCGCTGTCATTTAGCTCACTTAAAGTATAACCATAACGATGGATTCTCAAAATGTTGGAACAAATATAACCTCAACTCTTCCCCCCTAGTGAACAGACTTGGACAAAGAAAAAGAACACTGTAGGTTGCATGCAACGATGTGGGGTGCCAAAAACTATCGGTATTGAGACTTCCGTTCCAAACTTCAGGTATTGATACTTGACGATTAATATCTGAAACTCAAAAAGTGGAATCTTCCCTATTTGGACCTACTCGAAAGACAGTCGAGATATTCAAAGCAAAGTCGAGCCAATTTAACAACTTGGCG
>WSZQ02104460.1:0-10001 GCA_019419845.2 Weissflogia rhopalogaster
TATATATATATAATTCTAATAGCTTTTATTACAATACACAAACTGGAATGTCATACATTTTGCAAGGAACATTTCTAAAACTTCAAATCGTAAACAAATTACAAAACATAAACATTGATTAAACTCAAATAGTTTCAAAAACCTTAAACTCATAAATCCCAAATCACATTTTTAACTTATTACAATTTAAGAAAGTCATACCGTTCACCTCAAAGAACAATTACAAAAATAATCTAATTATATAACATGCAGGTGGCAATTTGACATGACATTTCCTAGAGATACTTTCTGAGCAGGAGAGAATTGGCACCGTTTTATATCCCAATTATAATCACAATACAATGGTACTATAAATAGCTTTATTCGAGCTTCTTAACTGCATCTAAAATCTCCTCACCATTATTCCAAATCAACACTTTCGCCTTAATCTCATAAGTCTGTCCGGTTACAGCGACTGGTAATCCATCCCTACACTTTTGTACCAACTGCAAACAGGAATATTTATCCCTAACACAAGCTAAATCATTCTCAGAAAGCCTTAAAATCGGACAGAAATCATTATTCCCATCACCTGCATACACAATTCTGCTGTACGTAACACCATTTCTTGCTTGCTGACTGATAAACTCGTCTAATATCTTCCCTTTGCATAAATTCTTAGTACTCAACTTACATTCAGTTTGAAGATGATACATTTCAATACGCAGAACACCTTTCGCAAAATGTGCAGGATTCGTAAACACTTTTAAAATCTTATGTTTCAGATTGTGTTTCTCCAGCCAGGTGTTGATCAAATACGAATTCGAATCACTGATGATAATAACATCGTAATTGAGCTCATCATGAAGGGCCGTAATAAGTTTAATCATTCCTGGTGTTGGTGGCACATTATTCATGACTGACGCGATATTATCCTCGGTGATTCCATTAACATGTAGGGTTTCAAAGACGCCTTGCATGAATGCTGTCCAGCCATCGTTTTTGTAGAGTTTTTTAACCGATTCGGGGATGCGCTCCTTCGCGATGAGGTTCTTCACCACAATATCGCTGTTGTCATCGACGATGGTGTGGTCAAAATCGAAGGCGGCGAGTTTTTTCATAATCTAGAAAGAAGACTAATTAATTTTGTATTTACATATCGTGGGTGGACTTACAACAGCCTCAGGTTGCGAAGTTCGCGGTAGAATGCTTTTCAAATTCGTTTGCAACGCTCGTTTAAATAGAGCGAGTGATTTTTTGGTTAAGTGCATTTTCTAACGACAACAAACAGGTGTGACACGAGTTTGCGTTTTATTTTCTTGGCAATAAATGTTTAAAAATTGTATAATGTATTAAATCGAATTAAACTAAATTACTACTAGCAACATATATCGCAAAATATGTATTATTAGACTACCTTTTCTAAGGTTATCTTTAGATAAGATATTAAAATTAAATATATTGTTGAAAATCGTATCTTTGTAGTTGTTTTCTTAAATCAAATGGTGAGCATTCAAACATGCTGAATCGATTAATGTAACTTTTGTCAATAATAATTAAGTAAGAATAGTTTGTACTGTCACCTATTGACGAGTCAATTGTAATGCAAATTAATAATTTGAGCATTTTTTTACTGAAATTTAATTTTTTTTATTCATCTAGCTCCATCTATGATGGTGGATTTGAATTTGAAAATGGACGATATTACAGATTTCTACAAGAGTGTGTTGTTCGAGACGGAATTGAACTTTTTGTATGTGCAGTACGCATATACAAATAATTTGTATTTACGGGATTTTGCGTCGTTATAGACTGTTTGCCCAAAAAAAATCAAAGATTACAAATAAAGCATGGTATATATTGTTTCAACGGCAAGCTTTACCGTGCTGATTTCGGGGCGTAGTCATTAGCGTGCTTGTCTTTTGACCCAAAGTAGGGATGGCATCTTTTCACGAAATATCGATACTTTTTAGAATACATACTTTTGAAACTTCGATACCTAAGTATCGAAGAAAAGCATCGATACTCATTGGTATCGAAAATATACAATGTCTCCATCTGTTAATACATTTTCCAATTCTTCCAGTTTATTATTGAACCAATGTTGCTGATGTTACTCAAATATATAATAATAAAATTAATGGTTCTGATTATGTAAATGAGGAATCGACGTCAAGTATCGAAACCTGTTATTTATCAACTTTTAATACATAAATTGTTATGCTATCAGATTTCTGCGTGTTTTTGTATGATAAATATCAGTGAAAAGATGAGCTAGTGGAAAATTCTATTCCGTAGCCTTCTCATGTATGGATGGGAATGTAGTAATGAAATAATTTATAATTATTTTAGAAGTAATGGAATCTTAAACATATCGATATTTCAGCAAAAAGTATCGACTGATATCATTGCCAGAATGAAATTAAACGATGTCCATTTCATGGTATATTATTGCATGATTTAATGATAGAATTTCCATATTTTCAAAATAAAATCTAAGTAACCAACGCAACAGAGATGATAATCGCATATAGTACATTTACCATCATAATTGCTGGTTCTGATTAACAGATGGCCTCATTGTGGTGGCATGCCAAAAAGTATCGATAATGACTGATTCGATACTATCGAAAATTAAAGTATCGATAAAAGTTGATAAGTATCGACACATGATATCAATACCGATACATTTTTTGAAATCTCTAACCCAAAGGTCGTGGATTTAAGTTTTGTCGGCGACCTTTTATATGCTTTTACACTATCAAAGCAGCCGGTTAATTATATGCCGGTAACGGCCTTAGAAGAAATGCGACTGCAAATTTCGTTGAAATCCGTGGAAGGAGCAGAAAACACGCATTGGGTCTTCTTCTCCTTGAAAAGGATTTAAATTATTCGCACTAATCACCGTCATCTCATCGACTTAAAAAATGAAAACGTTATGCCTTCATTTTACACATATAATAAGTTTACAAAACAATAATTAGGATATTATAAAAATAAAGTTGACCAAATAACTACTGTATTTTTTTTTGAACAATTATTTGGCAAACATCGATTGCATCTCTATTATTTGTTCTTGCTTGTCTTACTCAATTGAAATAAAAATCAATTGTTGTAATCAACAACACAATATAATTTCTCATATATATATATAACACTTAAATTTATCACCTTACGACACAAAACATAACAAAAAATAAAATTCTACGGCGACGAAAAAATGCGTATGATACAAAGTTAAAAGTTCATAATTTACTTTTTTTCAAACAAAACGAGTGTGGATTAAAATAGTGTGCAATTTGTACAGCGGTCGACATGTAAAAAAGAAACCGCTTGTAAAAAACGCAAAATCCCTG
Organism: Weissflogia rhopalogaster; assembly: GCA_019419845.2. Lineage (NCBI taxonomy): Eukaryota > Metazoa > Arthropoda > Insecta > Coleoptera > Staphylinidae > Weissflogia > Weissflogia rhopalogaster. Next base: position 3,336 of record WSZQ02104460.1, read on the forward strand.
AATCATCCGTTCCTTCAACACATTCCAAAAATTAGTCGTAGAACACGCGCCGCATGTGATCATAAGCGGCGTTCATTACACCCCAGCCGAGGAAAGCGCGAATCATATTCGCCTCGACTCCGTGATAGATGAATCGCACTTTCCTACCACGTTCATTATAAATCTGCTTGAAAGCGACGAGAATGTTACGCGTCGGCCCGCCGAGTTGCGATTGCATCGCCACCTTGACGACGTTCAGCGGGTAGAAGATACTAGACGTGCACGCACCGACGACAGCGCCACAGATGAATTCATGCAGGGTGCGTATCAGCACTGTCGTTTCCTTGGGCAGACGCTGTTGTATTTCGTCTCTCGCAATGAAAAACACGACATTCGATGGTCCGTTTCGTAGCAGGATCGGTATTATTCCTCGGTAGTACTCAGTAAAGCCATACTGAGCGCCAATCACACGGAATGCATGGTACATGTTTCGGAATTCCTTGTGATAGACTGATGTTGACAGCAAGGTTTGCACACGTTCGAAGGGCATTAAACCGACCTCGATGGTTCCTGACGTGAGCGCTGCTATGGATTTCGCAGCGTATGCGTTGACGTTGTTACATTCCAGTGGTTTGCGAATGTTTTCGTACATGCCAAACATGGCGGAGAGGGAGAGGGATTTCTGTGCCAATGGTGGGGCCATTCCACGGTATAAGAAGTAGATACCTTCATTGTGCAGCTGGAGTAATGCTGATTTTGTTGTTATGCCATCTAACATCTAAGACAAAAGAAAAGTTTTAAAACAAGTAATAATTGTATGATAAATACATATTTGTGTACTTTTGTACACTTTATAGTTGTAATTTCATGAAACCTTCATGAAAGAAAAGCGCCTCAAAGAATTAGCTTTCTTTATTTCGGATTTTGTAGACTGCAGAATTAAATAGCAGCTTTTTTCTCGCTAGTCGCCATTTGTTGCTAGTATCGCATGCGCAGAGATAAAGGAAAGAATGGGAAGTGTTAAAACGCGCAAGTCTTTCACGCTTACATATCAATATCGAAATTTTAAATCTCGTTTTGACATGTCACTGACATAACCGCCATCTGTTTAACATGATTTAAACTTAAACAAACCGCATAACTGATAAACGATAAGGACTCATAGAGACCGCCGGTGTGCAGATTATAGTTTCTAGGCAAGACCAACATATATAGACAAGAGGGTAATGGGTGCGAAGAATAAGCGTGTGATGGCAGGGGCGAGATGTGGAACCGAAGAGAAAGGAAGGAAAGTATGTATGGGGGATGAATATATGATGTGTGCACTATGTTGGGATGGAGTGGATACTTGGGAGCATATAGTGAGGGAATCTATGGTTGGATGAGGGAGGGGAGAATGTGGATTTGGTCAATCAAATTATATTAAATATTAAAAAGCGTTAAAATCCCGATATTCCTTTACAGCCATCATGTACTTTAAATCCTACCACTCTCAAGTTGCTTAAAGTCTCCTATATCTTTGGTCTAACAACACGACCAATTGACATGTCTACGAGACAACCTGAGACATGTCTCAGGGACAAAAGTTGCGCAACGTGACCCTTCCAGTTAATCTAATTGTAAGTAAACTCTACCGAACGATCCTAAGATAGTGTTCACTCAGTGTTCATAACCTTAAGAACCTATGAAATTGCAACAAATAAAACTAACATAACATCATTGGCTTCATTACTTAACCCAACGATTCCCAACCCAAAGGAGAGTATATTAATATTAAATTAATATTGTAGTATATTATATTAATATTGGTCAATACATTTTGACAGTCCTTGGCGACGACGTAATTTTATCTTGATTTTTAGAACTACATTCCATCTAGTGTTTGTATAGTTTTTTTTTATGTCAATGGTTATGAGTGTTTTAAGATTTCTTATTGTGTTTGTAGAATATATATTATTGAAACACAATAGAACAACGTAACACATTAACAACAAATGATTTTCAATTTTTAATCAGGTTTAAATAATGACGGTCGATGATGTCATCTAACTACAGTATTTTTTTTGTTTATAAAGTAAAACTTTAATTCTCGCATGCATGTTTTAACTATATCGAAACATTGATATTCTAGCGGATAGACCACAATCTGCTTGTTTTCACTAACTTTTTTTTATATTTTACTGTTTGCTTTTCTTATACGACTGGTCTATTTTTTCCAAATACGACTAAAGTTAGACAATTTTGGTATACCTAAGCCAACTCAATATAACTTATCTTAAACTGTTATAAAATAAACTGATTTCGTCTAGACTAGTCTGGACAACTAAACTTAATGAAACTGAACGAATAAAATCCTCTCTTAAAAACTCATAAAAACTGATTTAACCTAGTATAACACAGTCCATCACAACGTAACCTCAAAAACGTGCATTTAATGATTCTTTCTTAAGAGTGAAGGAAACTTTCTTACCTGTCTAAAGATGATCTTGTAAATAGGATAAGTGAGCGTAATGTTGATGACAGCAGCACCCCATCCGCAAGCAAACTCGCGCCATTCGATCCGCTTGCAATTCTTTCGAAAGTCATCAACTAATGCGGAATTCATGATGTGCAGTGTATCTTCTTGTGCTTCTTGCTAGCATCGCGCTCCCATGCTCCGGCTGTTGATCGAAACGACAGCGTATGCAATGAAACTTTTCGCCGGCCGAAAACTTTTCGATTGCTCATATGGAATGCATCCTTGCTCCTAGGACACGAACGTCGTGATAGTCGATATTGTTCGCTCTCCCTGCCTTTTCTCGAATTTGACGACTCGGGGGGTGGCTTCAGGCTTGCTTCAGTGAGGTTATGTAAGTTACATTGGCCGAATTTCGAAACTGCTTATCAAATGAAATCGCACACGCACGAATTTCTCTAGTGGATCTGTGATTGAAGACGGTGAATGCGAGCATTTCTTTCTCCACCACTACTAGGTGCTGTCGACTATCATTGCGAGATGGATTTTCGTCGGGCTCCCGGGGATTATCACATCACCGACACACACTCACGTACTCTGTACGCAGAGTAGCAATCCAAACACCGCACAGCCGAATCATACAAGGGTATTTTTGACTATCAAGGTTACTCGATGGCGTCTGTCAAACATCAGCTGACGTGTGTTTGAAAACTAACTGCGTTACAAACATTATATTTTTTAAATACTGTTGGAAACCTGCATTGGTTTATTACTCACATTAGAGCAAATATTAATGATATTTACGTTCAGAAAATTTCGAGATCATATACATCAATAGATGTCAATCATACGTCAATAGACTGTCAAATGTCATTTGTCAAAATTTGAAAAATTCAAACACTTATGCAAGAAATAAATCACTTTTAAATATATATCAATCTAAACATAACCAAATTAATGTTATTAGCATTTACAGATAATATAAATAACGATTTCTAAAGTTTACTCCCCACAAAGTGTAGGTTATGCAATTGTCAGATGTTAATTAACATTAAACACCTAATAAATTACAACTAATCATTTATTAATTAATCTGTAAATGATAACAATATAACCTTGCAACTTTATAATTCTATAAATATGTTACAACAGATTAGCATTTGCTACAAAGAAACGTTTTCATATTTTTTGCAATCTAAATTTTGACATATACACATTCGTTTGATTTTGTACATTTATAATCAATATTTTAAACATTCTCTCACCGAATAAATGTAACTGACTCATTTTCTAACTATGAAATATTGTTAAATATATACAAATAGTTTTTTTTGTTAATTTTCTGTAGGTTTTGCTGCATTTTCAGGTGCAGAAGTGTTCCCCATTTGCTCACGTATTTCCCTATTAGATTCGAGGAGTTTCTTAAGCTCGCTGTAGATTGAATTATTTCTCTCTTCGATAGTGTCCAACGCTGCATTTAACTCATCCATTTTGTTGTTTAATGCATTGAATTCTGCAAGTATTTGTTGCATGTAAACTTTTGTTAATTACACTTTTGAAATTATACCTTCTCGGGTCATATCTTCAAATTCACCGTCATCATCAGGATCTTCTTCGTCGTCGTAAACATCTTGTTCCATTTCTTCCTCTTCGTTTTGGTCATCGGGGAGACCGTTGGTATTTGGAAACGTTGCACGTTCACCCATATTACTGTCGTTTTTCATGGGGCGTGTGAAATGAACGTACTTATATATTGATTACACCCTATGTTTGCTTTTAGTTGGCAAACTTTTTGATATCAAGTTTTAGCTAACAAGATATGTATTTTTAATGTTAGCCTGATTCGTCAAAATCATATGACTATGATTAGGGTTTTAATGTAGGCCACTTTATAAGCACCCACAATATATACAACTTTAAGAACACAGAAAGAAAATACATCGAAAAACTACCAAAAGTTAACTGAAATAATATTTTTTAATTCACAAACTTCACAAGTATTTATTTAACAATAAGTAATTATTTTAGTTATTTAAATTAAGCAATATTTTAAACATTTTCAGTGAGTATGATGTTGCCTAATAACTGTTCCATTTCATGTAACTCTGGGTGCATATAGTATGTCAGGTTAAATGCGTTAAATGTTACATATTTAATAGATTATAATATTTATTTCTGAATATATTGTTATGCATCGGTGAAGCAACTAAACTTAACTTGGTTAAACGATACTTATGTTAAACATATTCTATTTACCATCATTTGAGACATGAATTAAAAGAACCTGGTCCGACCGATACCACGTAGTAGCAAAACGCGGAATTAAACGTGAAATTAACACTTTGTTCTAGAATATTTTCTAATCTGCATATTACAGAATACCCATCCTTGTACAGATTGATCCCTTATTAAATATAGATTGTTTGGATATGCGCATTTATGCCTAAATGTTGGGTAATTATTAAGATATTTATGAAAGTTGTCAGTGAAATCATCGACGATATTTTCCTGAGTTTTAATATCAGTTCTAAGTAATGAAATGAAAAACTTTGTCAGGAGTTTGAAGATATTTTCAGGCTGAATCGATTGATGCATGATTTATAATCTTAGCAATACGGGAAATATGAAAAAAATGAAAAACCCAAAACTCGACTTTTCTCGGAAAAGACGTTTTTTACACGATAAATATCTCAATAATTACCCAATATTTAGGCGTAAATGTGCATATCAAAATAAACTATATTTAATGAGGAATCGATGCGAACAAGAATGGGCATTCTACAACGTATAGAATTGAAAATATTTTAGAACAAAGTTTGAATTCCACGTTTTTAATTCCGCATTTTGCCGCTACGTGGTACCGGTCGGACCCGGTCCTCTTAAAATTGAACATCTTTATAAAGATAATGACAAAACATCTGTCTTGGCTTTGAATTTGTTACACAAAGAAAAAACAAGACAATTTCCCAAATGTAGCTTTTCCTGTTTTAATGAACAAAATTCCAATTCAAACTAGAAACTAGAGAAAAGAAATCCATAACAAATTCGATGAAAACATTGTAGAAATGCATTTGACGTGTCTATTTTTTCTATAAAGTGTCTACATATCGCACTTTGGCCCTTCAACCGCCGAGCCGTCATCTTTTAAGTGTTGCCACAGAACGCGAACAAGTGCGCGTTTTTATCCACCCCCTAGTTTGCCGCCTCCTGCCACCGCCGCCAACGCCAGCTGTGGCGGTTCACATCGTCCGCATTCGCCGTCGCGCCGGTGAAGTGCTGCGCCGCGAAGATGTCAACACTTCACCGCTATTATGTCTGAGCATTCGCCCGCGGCCCCTCTTGCTTCATCTACCATCTACCACCAACAGCCACCCACACCCATTCCCAATGACACCGCCTCTTGCTACCAACCAACACCGCCGGCGTCACCACCACCGACGACCGACGCGAACCTTTTATCGGAAATCAATTAAAAGCAATTCCTGGTCGGCACTTAGCAGCCAACATCCTGCGTCTTTTAGCGAAAATTGCTAAAGTGATATTTTCCGGGAATAAAGGAAAGTAATATATGCCCTTTCTGGTTTAGAAGAGTAGGAAACCATTAACGAACATATAATATACACATGTTTTGTTTTATCATCATCATCTGGGGGTTAGAGTTTTGCGTGTTTGTAGATAATTTGATGCAAAATGTAATGAAATTTACCATATGTGGAACATTCGAGACATTACAAGACTTTTGTAATAAGAAGTTTTTTGTTTGTTTGATTTTACCAAGCATCGACTGCTCTATTCAATTCATTGTTAGACATTACGTCGATTGGGCTTTAATATAGTTTAATTCGGAATAATAATTTAGTTGAACAATTTACAATATGAATAAAATGATCAAGGATGGTCGTTTGCAATGCGTCTGAACGGCTCGACGGTTCACGGGCAAGAGGCCGATGCACAGCGCGATGCTTTCGTTCGGCTTGCTCAACGGATCCTGAGCTGCACCTGCCCCTCAGTAATGGCGCTAGCGTCATCTATTGGTGACGATCTTAACATCATTTTCAATGTAATTAGTCATTCTAGTGGCTAACACTACTGATAAGAAGAAGAATTCACTTTAATATGCATCCTCACTAAGCATCGAACTCGGGACTTCATGGACAGTGTTGAGAACGGCGAGGCAAGTTTGAGCCCTTTTTTATATTTGTCGCCAAATTATCAATATTTAGTCTGGCGTG
>WSZQ02104535.1:14206-30006 GCA_019419845.2 Weissflogia rhopalogaster
TATAACTTAATTTGTTTAAAGTAGTTTATTATTTTATCATCATTTTTGTATATTTATTTTAGTATCTCGCTGATGCGATAAGTCAGATGATGTTGGACAATTCCTCATCTTCGTTCGTAGATATCGGTATAATTCCTTTCGCATTTCACTTATTTCACTTCGGTGACCAGGTCACCAATACGATTATTACCCGAGCTGGTGACTTAAGACGATTGGGCCCCGACGATCTCGCCAGACAGACGGTCGGGACGGGACCACTTTTCACATTTTAAACCGTTTTGGCATCGACCGGCGTACAACATACGAGCTTGTATATATTGATGGTTATGTTAAGAGCCGGCGTGGAATCCAGTGTGAAAGTGAAATTTTCGGTAACAGCACCGCAGGGCAACTCGCAGGGATCTCGCCTGTTCGATTCATAAAATTTATGTGCGATTAACGGCCATTTCTTCGCATATTCGTACCTACGCAGATGGCAATTACACAGAGACTGTGAGTTTAAGTATATCATACGTCTGTGACATGGCATTTATAAGATATTCGGTTAATTGTTGTTATAAATCATCGCGATTATTGCTTTATTTAGTAAAGTTCTAGCAAAATCATTTGACCTTTAGGAATTTTAGGAATACATTTTGGCTGTTACTGTTATTTTTCAATATTTCACGGAGTAATTAGTATGCGATTTGAATTTTTGGATTCATTGGGAATTCAGTTCACAGAAAACATGTTTCCAATTGTTTCGAAACTTACTTTCACCAATATCGAATTCATCACTTTGTATTCATCGGCAAAAAAACAATATTATTCAATTTCGACATAAAGAGCCAATATTAATTAATTATCAAATCTATTAATTTGGTCAAGAATATTTAAGTCAAGTTAGTTTCTGAAATTTTACGAATTCGCAGCCAATTGATTTCAGCTAGCCTCCGGCCAAATCTAGCTATCCAGAATTGCTCGGTGGATTGGTTGACTTGATGCCGTCGAAGGAAGAGCATTGTCAAAATCGGATATTAATTGTTCCAGTAAGGTACACGTTTGATGAAATTAATTTTAAGCTTAGATTAGATCCGATTTTTTGTTACATAAGATTGTAATAACATAAGGTATTATATATAAAATCAAATTAAATTAGCTTAAATTAGTAAGAGAAAAGGTTAGGTTAAATTATGTTAAGTTAAGTTGATTAAAATTTTGATTAACATTCTACTTCATTTACTTAAATTTCTTGTGGTTTAGTATTTAATTAAATACAATATTAGATAAAACTGTCTATTTTAAATACTATAGAGTATAGCACTACTGTATAGCAAATTTCATAAAAGTTAAATTTCCTGAAAAATTGTTATTTTTATAAATTACAAACTAGTAGTTGGACCTTTATTGGCATTCATCTTTTACACCATTTTACATTTTACCGCCAACAGACATAAAATAAATAAATAAAATAAATAAATAAATAAATAAAACGAAAATATAATCCATAAAAATAAGACAAAATAAAGTACATGTGCAACTATCATGATTTTTGATACTCTGGTTTGACTAGTTGGTCATCCCTCTCCTCCGTTTCCATTTCTCCTTCACAATTTGCCTCAGTATTATGACACTCTCCCCTCCCTCTCCCAACCACTCCCTTACCATCCCCCACTTGCATCGCAAACCATTCACCCCTTCTCAGACACCCAGATGCTCCCATTCCATATATTCGTTCCCCATCCACACCTTTCTTCCTTGTTCCTCACTTCCACACCTTGGCCTGGCCATAACCCGTTTGTTGTCGGCGCTCATTCTTTGCTTGATGATATATTTTTGCTTCTGCCCGATGACCTGTATTAGCATGTGCGCGGGGTTATACGAACTGTTACTTATGTTCTCCTGGCGCACCTGTTCTTCCACCTCTCGACCCCTTTCACGCACCATCCATTCTAACGTTCCCCCTTCCCGCAATATTTCTTCCACCACTAATTCCGACAAACCAACATGCTCATACTCCTTCCTTCTGTAACCCATCTTAATTGATGGGCTCTATTGTTATTGTTTACAGAATGAACATTATTGTAAGCCATAAAACTATTATCTATACTTTATGTTTCCTGTATTTATGCAACACAATATTCATTCATACATACGTAAATCATTGTTTCCATTTTGCAGAACGTGCCATTTAGAAATAATGACTCGACAGAAATAATCCGATTAAGCACGTAACAAATTATTATCTGATTGACAGATTTGTGTTCAAAGCGTTGGCCCTTTATAACCCCTTTTGATAATATCGCCCTCTAGCGAACAAGGGTCAAAAAGGTTTAATATTGTTCGTCAATATTTGGGTACTTTGCATTATAATAGCTAACATCACGTTGCGAAAAATGATTGATGGCATTGTAGCGTTCGTGACGTTTGTGAAGTTGTTTCGTTGACGTTCATGCGGCTAATAATCGAATAACTCAGCACTGAAGAGCTCTGGAAATATTTTCGGATATGCTGGTGACAAGTTTGCATACTCCAGCAGCCAAAGGGCACGAGTTTGTCGACGAAAATGGTTCCTATTTTCATACATTTCGCTATCGACATTAAGAAATACCACGGGGACTCTTCGTCGAAATATTAAAAAGAGCGCACATACTTGGAATGCGAAATGAAGCAAATTTTATTAAAATGATATTAATGATATGCAGGTCGTGGATGGTAAGAGCAAAGGGAGGTTACATTTAGAGGAGGCCGGATGCGCCAGTGAGCTTTTTCGTGTATATTCTTGCATCACAAAGCACATTTAATTCGCGTGTCCATGCGGTCTCATCGTGGAAAATGTGTAGGCTTCGTGGCGTTGGAAATGTGTTAATTCGACCGGAGAATAGCTGCATTGTATGGCGGAAATGGTAGCCGAAAATCTCACTGTTGGATGAAAATGTAGTTTGCCATACTAATTAAAATGGTAGCCAATGTCACCGGGAATAAATCATGAATAAATGTTGAGGGTGACAAATTAATTAAATTGACGCCATCGTATAGCAAAACATTTTTAATTGAAGAAAATTAACAATATCATCAATCTAGTAGTTTTTATTTATTTAAAATTTATAATATATATTTGCCTGCCTATAGGAATGCCTGCAAATATAATCGCCACCCGCGTTTTATGCAAGGAGTATTAACAGAAAAACATAAAATGTAACAACATATAAAACATTATTTTATTAGTTTCCTTTATTGCTTTCACAGATTAAATTAAGAGTTTTGCTGAATTCTGTAAAAAGATAGTGAACTCTCTATAAATACCAATTTCATTTTGTAAAGCAATTTTCGGAGTAAACTTGCATAATTTGCTTAAGAGATATATTCATCAGTGAGCTAGGATATTGTTAATATGTTAAAATTTAAAACGAACTCGCGCATTTTACCCGAGATGACAGACCATTTCATGAGACGTGAGTTTTCTCTGCCTTTATATGAGTTTGACACTCTTGCCCTGTAACATCAAAACTAAAGTAGAGAAGTTTTATAAAGGGAACGTTCTTTGTATCCTTGCTATATCAACACTTACTTGTTTATAAGAACAACATCATGATATTACGTTTTCAGATGCTTATAATTTAATTCTTAAACCCAGTATTTAAATGTGTTAAATGTTCATATGTAATATTTTCGTATATGCATCATTCATATGTTTATCTTCTTAAAGATGTGTTTAAAATTAAAAGTTGTTAATTTATTTCTGGGTGAAAGTTAAATTATAACGAATATGAGCATACAGATCCTTCTACATCTGGACAAGCTAGATTCAATAAAATTCCATTTATTTTTCTTTAAAAAATAGCAATGAACAAATAATGAGAGATAACTCCAAATTAATGTCAATTTTTTACATTTTTACTAAGCAGTCATTTAAGAGTTACTAATTAGTTCCTGGAATATATAAAAGAATTTCTTCTGTTATGTAATTTTCCACATTCTTCATGCTTAAAATCATTATAGGAAAACCCTTACGAAAAGAAAAATGTATATTTCAAACAGACCACGTTAATATCTACATCATCGAAACTATGGTAATTTCAAAGAAGTTTTACAAAGGGGCGTACTTTGTAAACTTAAGCATCAAAATTACTTGTTTGTAAGATCAAGTTTAAACTTTCTTGGTAGAGGAGAAATTGCATAGGTATGACCAACTTTGGTTGATGCTGAGAACTAGATATTTACCAATAGTCTATACTCATTACATTAGCAAGTTTCCCTAAATAATTTTTAAATCAAAGTTCATTCAGGTCACTGATTAATTTACACATCACTTCGTTATATCTAGAATATTTGGACTTCCCCAAACTTTTCACATGATGGCATTAAAACAAAAAAACGTGAAGGCCATGGTATACGATAGTGCCGCAACTATGGCAACAAGAGGACCCTAGGGACCGTATAAATGAATAATAAATTATACCACCGCCCACTTTCACACCCGATCAATGTCCAGTTTGATAGCCTCTCAATCTGGGCTTCACTTTTTTCTCCATCCATTTTTTGCTAATTTAGGCATTACTTCATGCATTTTAACAAAATGGAAATGAAAATCTCTTCAACCACGCCAAGAAGTTACACATTCCTTTGAAAAGTTTTAATCGCACGAATATAACCCAACTTCCTCCAGTGGAGAGATATTCATATTTCACATACATATTTGATGAAGTAAAGTGGGTTGAAATTGGGTTGAAACTAATTTCAAAAGTAACTTGGGCCATTTTCGCTCAACTCTAACGCAATCATTTAGAATTAATGCAAGTTTCCCTATTTGTCAATAGTTACAAAGAATGCAATAATTTTCATTAGAATTCTGATTGCGCCTCACATCTGTTTTCTGGAAAATATTCCGGAAACGTAAAACAATTTATAGTGCACTCCACTCCAGTCAGTTCCAAGTAATTAACAACAGAACAAGCAGTAACTTTACACAAACAGGCAACATAAGAGGAACAGAAGATGCTTCTTTGTTGTTGGTTTATGTTGATTTTGTGCACACTCGGCGAGAACGCTGGAGGGTTGTAGACGACTGTAGGCGGGAAAAGCTCTTTAGGAAACGGCACGCTCGGGGGCTTTCCCGTTCGCGACTCTAGCGGCACATTAGAGACCAAAGGAAGGAAAAACACGATTCCGGGTGGTCTTTGACAAAAAGGTTCTCTTTTTGAACTAGTTACTTGCCTCCCTTTTTATAGATGTTTTCAAAGTGAATATTTCGAATTTTCAATTACTTGAAATAACCTAAATTATTTTATATATTCCATTATATAGTTGAATTAATAATTATTGGATTATTTTATTTAAAAAAAATTATGCTGAAATTCGTATGAAAAGCATATTGTCACGATCTTGGGTTCTTAGAAAAGCAAACTAGCTTGGATTTGCTTACGTAACTCGGCAGAAATAAAAGGCAGAAAATAGGCAAGTTTCTAAGTGCAAAATAATAATTTATTACTTGACACCGGAGTGAGATAAGGAGACTGGCGCAGCGGCGGGATATGAACAGAACTTCCAGTAGCCTGAAGGCCGTTACATACTGAAGTGCCTGCGCAATATTGCAGGAAATGCAGCATAATCTCGGCTTTCTTTTTAAGTGCAACTTTGTAAACCCTTGTCCTAAAAGATCAACATGCAATGGGGTACAATCCTCCGACTGGCATTGTTTGTCCTTTGTGCACTAAAGCCTTGCGCTGAACACTTATTATGCAATAATCTTAGGGCTCGTGAGGAGTATTGTTCAGAATATATGTGCACAGTTTTGAATCAACAGCGGACGGTGAACGATTTTGACTTTGCAAATATGCTCACGTTCATGCATTTACAACAATATTTTGCAATAATCATTAAAAAAGTAATTGTTATAAAAACTTCCATACCTTTTAGGTAGTGTTGCAATTCCACTGCTACGAATCTATTAGAAAATGCCTCAGGAAGAATTTGCTTGAAAATACTACTTCTCCTTCAGTCAAAACTAAAAGTCATAAGGAACCAAAACCATAACCTCCCTAAGCAATCTCCTAGGAACGAACTTTAACTTATTCTAATATTTTATTCTGTTAACTGAGGTTTCTAGAAAGATTTTATAGCCAATGTATAGGATTTATTGATCTCAAGATCTGAATACCTGAAATAAAACCCGCGGCATTTCATCGGGATTTAGCATTTTAGACTCAATTTCAATACACTCTTGTTGTTGGTAAATCTTGCAACCTGTTAACTACACCACCAGTTTCCCGTGCTGACGTTTTACCTACGCCAACCTAATTCACCCACCTATTGTGACCTGCCTCATGTAACCTAACGTAACCTATTTGATCTTACCTCTAACCAATCTCAACCTATTTTAATTTATCTAAACATGTCCTATCACACTCCAACCTATATTATAATACGCTATTGAGGCATAACCAACCAAACAACCCAAAGAGGCTACAATCAAATCAATCAATTAAAATAATCTGATCCAATCAAATGTAGCCCCATCCTCTTCTGACCTTTTGAGATAGTCATGATGGTCATTATCCTAACCTACTTCTACACATCATACACATCATACTCTAACTCAACAATCCCTAACCTCAAAATCTAGTATACGTAGGGACATCCTTTGTATCAGAATGAATCAAAATTTTGAAACGCATTTTTATAACTTACAATTACAGATATGATTCTTGCCCAATTGACAGATAAAATCCGTCCCATTGTGCATTCTGCATTGACCTCTAATTTGGTTTCGAGTGAATAAATGCTAATTGTTATACCCGGATTGTGATTATCCATGGAATCGTGCAAAGCACCACGCGCCACTTGTTACTACTAACCTTTCATGTCACTTCAACGAACGCTTAAATCGCCTATCAAACGTAATGAACTTGAATATACATCGGCCAATTAAGAAATTGTGTTTAAAAGCGAAATAAATGCGTTAAAATGGGTTTGGAACAATGTATCCCATTGGTTATATACTGCAATCAGTAGTAGTTTTAAAACTAGCTTGAACAAGCTTTTAATAACTTTATGAAAAGCTGTGGAAATGTTAATTGCGTTAATGTAGTACGGAGCAATTATTGAGTACAATCTATTGTAGTCACTAGTTGGGTACAATATGGCTTGCGTGATATTAATGAAATGGCGCTGTGACGCATGATGATGCTTAGCGGGTTATTTTTATGATTACGCCTCGTGGTTGCAAACATGGCGTTGGAGATGAAACGAGACGACGCGCTGCGTTATAACGGTCATAAATATTTAATATCGTATAATACATATACCATGGGACAATACAAATAGGATGCAATTTGCACGCGTTTGATGAAAGCGTAGAGATATGTAGGTTTTCTTCTTTTTTTCAAGAATTCTGAAAATCTGGGGCATGTCAATTGCAGGAAATATTTTACATTCATATCGTCGATGGATTTTTTGAATTGCTTATTGTTACAGATTCAAATTATCAAGGTTATGTACCACCAGGAATTCAATGAGGAATTTGACATTGTGGCGAATCGCTGAATCAGCTCAAATGTACATATATACAAACTCTCGATTAAGATGATAGTTCAATAAGTTGCATATATTTCTTTGTAGTAAATCAGAAATCCGTGTTTTCTGATTGGTTTCTCTTTTATAAAGAAAACCAAAGTGTGGAGAACCGTTGGCATATTTACGAGGCATGTTTCAATTTTTCGAATTAAGTTTCTTTGCGGACATTTGGCCTAACCTTTTAGATTTTAAGATTTCTTGTTTGTAAAACTTGTAAATAAAGATCAGTTGTTAACAGAAGCTTAAACTGTCTAGTCGATTCCTGCGTTTTCACCTTCGGACGGGTAGTCCATGCCTGCATTTGAATTTAAGTCTTATTTTGGGACTTCTCTTTTTTGTTAGCATCTTTTGCTTGCTAGCGTTTTCTGAACTTCCGGCGTGGAGTTCAGTGGCGCCCGTGATTTTTCAAGTCCCCCTATCTTCGGTTCTAACCCTACCTTGGTCGAGCGTGGCATTGGTATTTTCGCGGTTCTGAACACCAAAGTATTGCGCTATTAACTTCTCAGCAAACTCAATTTCAAGTATCGAAGAAAAAAAGTATCGATACTTAATGGTATCGAAAATCAAGGTGTGCCATCTGTTAATCAATTTTCAAATTATTTTTTTCGCGTTACAGTAATCCTCCAGTATTGTCGACCCCATCTTTACCCATCTACATTTTGAGAATGAAAAATATCGCTGAAGTTCCTAAGTAATAAAATTAATACTTGTAAAATTACCGATTGAGTAAATTAAAGCTACACTAAACTAAAGTTTGTATCAAAAAGTAGCAAAATTTAAACGAATTTGAATTGTAGGGAAGTATATTTATTAAGTTTGCAACTTAAACAACACAAATTTCACCAGATCTAATAGCAAATATATATTTTATTAAATTCCATTTGGTTTTTTTCCAGGTGGTTTTCCTTAATTGGAGTGTCCCATCAATTTGTACAGAAGATAGAAATAGAGGTAACTAGAAATTCACTCCACGCATACTGATTTATGTTCAAATATTAATCTAGTTAATTGCAACTAAACATTGTGGCAATAAACCAACCTTCAAACTGGACAAGAAGAGCCATCTACTTATCCATATTAATTCGATCTCAGGCTCGTTGGTGTGCGTTTGATGCTGCATTCTGAAATTACGTGTCGCTGGTGCATAGAGGAAATGGGAACATACCGTGAAAATTGGACAGTATGGGTGGGCGAGAGGTAATTGTCGGATGCTTTTCTGTTAGCGCAGTTCGTATCGACGTCAACAAGCCGCCGCGCCAGCAGGAAGTTCTCTGTTTCCACCTCACCAATCACTGATAGGCAATCAACAATCTCTACGCTTGGGCAATACGTTAAGGGCGTTCGTTGAATGATGATTCCGCTGTTATTTCAGCTTTGCCACTCGAACTATTCGAGCTTGTGCTATTACTACTATCAGTATATATTTCAGTGATTTCATGTTATGCTGAATGTGGGTTATTTCTCAGGACAAATGCATAGATTCGAGAGGGACATATTCATTTCCATGGAAGTCGCTATAATATGAAGGGATTCAGAAAACGGCGGATTCAGTTAACGACGCAGTCGTAAAAATGTGAACATTTCTTCTTATGGGAAATTAATTTTTGAATATAGTACTTGTGATTTACTGCTGCTGCTCAGATCACCCTGTTAAATTCAAATCTGCAAATTCGCGATTTTCTTTGCAGCTTGTGAAGCCTATCAAAGTGTATTTTACATGTAAATAACTCTGAAACTAGAACAGTGAAACGAAATAGCAAAAATTAATATAGAGGTTAGCCGACAGTACATTGAACCATATATACTTTTTGAAATCATATTTAACAAAAGGCATAAACTTCTAATAGGCCAGGTTGTACATATGTGTAGATTTTGTGATTTTATGATAGCTCAGCGATAATTATGCAGGGCCGGCGGAAACGGGCATTCAACGCATGCGGCGAATGCGAGCGCCTCGTCGAAGGGGGCGCCATCACGAGAATTATCATAAATAATCCAACTTAACTATAAATATTAAAATCAAGGTATTTTATACGCTTTTAGGTGTTGCGTTGTATTCGACAAACGATCGTTTTGAACAATTAAAGACATATTTTAAAATTTTCGATTTTTTAACTAAATTATCATAAATTAATAATGAATCTTTATGAAAATATTCTAACGATTTAGAGATTAGTTTAAAGGACGGCGACAGTATGGATGTTAATTCAATAGAGTTATTTAATGAGTTGTGTGCTTTCCGGGATATTTTTCAGAAGAATGATTTTTATATTCGAAAACGTTTTGATATTCTTAATTATATTATATCCAATAATTTAGCTTTCCCTAACTTTTCACTTGCCTTAAGAATACTGATAACTTTACTTGTTAGTGCAGCAAACGGCGAACGTAGTTTTTCTAAATTGAAATTGATTAAAACTTACGTAAGAATAAATATGCCTCAAGATAGGCTAAATAGTTTGGCGTTAATTATCATTGAGAATGATGTATGTGCAGAATTAGATGTTAATACCATTATATCCATTTTTTTGTGCACTAAATTCAGATTTTTTAAATATTAATTAAAAAAATTAATGTAATCTTATATATAATTTGAATGATAAGGAACGAGGAATCGGCCCATCGCGGAAGCAGAATGAAATGTTTTTGTTGATTTTACTGCAACATGTACTGATAAAAATAGATTTGTTTGCTTTTGCCCCCAGTAACTTCGAAAGGAAGCAAAATGCTCCAACCTCCTAATATGCTATTTTATTAAAATTGTTTTAATATGTTGAAAAGTAATTAAACTAGTTGTCAGTTCCAGATATGCTGTTCATTATCCTTCGCTTTGATTATTTTATGAAATACTGAAATATATTTAGTAAAATTTTCATTTGTGTACAAGAAAAATATAATTATTCCCAGGTGAAGAATTATTCCCTGTTGAACAATGAACACATTTCAGTAGAGTTTTTGATTAAGATATGTTGCTCTCGTTGAACACGTAGTTCTTGTCAAGTAAGTGCGGAAATACGTTCATAGTGTCACATTATGTGTGCGCGTACGCCTTTTGTATCTTAATCTGTAATTTTTGTTGCATAAATTCCTGATTCAGGGAGTCTTGTTTACAACACGATCATGTTTGAACATGTCTGGTTACACGGCTAAAGAAAGCATCCCTCCTCTTTTGGTAACTTTCTGAAAGGAAGGGTGTGCGTAACGTTGAGTTACCCACACGTTTCAAAGACCCTTGGGACATATTGTCAACTTTTCCGCCGGGTATATTGAAGGGAGCACCCAAAGATAAACTGTCTGCGGAACCCACCTACCTTAATCCACCACTGGGTTTGCCAATCTCTATCTAAACCCATAACATATTGGTTCCTCCCCTGGAACTGCCATCTAAGCATTACATCAGGAGAGGTACGCGGACCTGATGCATGACCCTATCTTAAATTGTCGGTCTTTTGACTTTCAATTTCCTTACCAGAAGGTAGGCAATGCATTTTCGTCAGACGTTTCGACCTCCATACTTCGCCAGGCAAGGTTCTCTGGTATTGACCTTGAGCAGTGCACTTAAAAACTCCCTTTGGTCTGACCAACCTTGGCTATGGGACTGGGTGTGTTCAACATTGTCTGTAGGAAGAAGGACCAACTTTAACTGCTGTTAAAAAGAAAATTTAACGCAAAGAAAGCAGTTGGGTTAGCCGTGCTTTGTTCGTATCCATACACAAATGTCTGGTATCCACAGACGTGTGCAGCGCTTTTTCTCTGCATTTGCCCACCTGGTATTCCATGACGATATAATGTCGATTGATTCCTGCCTCGGGGCCTGCTAGACTTAGCGGTCCTCCCGGGCGAGTACCAGGAGGTCAACTGGCGGCAATGAGGTATAATGAATAATACCTGATTGGAACTAGGCATTCGTGGATACAGGACGTAATCTTCAAGCCATCCGAAAGAAATTATTCAAAAAATAAATAAACCACACATAAATGCAGTTGTTTATATTTTAACAACCATATATAACTATAATACATTTTATAACATCTATAGCTCGTTACACTAATTGTAAGCTCATCATAAAAAATTCTCGTCTTCTTATTATTAAACCTAACTTACATCTTAAGTAAAATATTTTAAACAGCAATAACAGAATAAATTATATAATCATTGAAACATGAAAAGAGGCTACGTTATTCTGGCGACATCACATGAAACATTCGTCTGGTATATTCGTCTTCGATCAAAAATCGGCTGAAGTGCCCTTGGACCGCAACATTTAAAAACGTAATCGGTTTACACGCGCACCCCGAAGCTATCAGGAATATTCGCTTCGATGTTAACAACAGGCATGCTGCTCGCAGCACTAACGGCAACATTATTGAGTTCCACGCTGCCGCCACCGTTGCGCGTTGGATGATCCTGCTTACCGTTTTTACCAGTCGTTTTAGCCACCTTGCTGGGATGCTCGCTGCTGGGGGCGGCCGCCCCATTTTCCCTCCGCCGACAGCAAACGTTTGCAAAGAACGCATGCAGGGCATCGCACTTGAACATCTTCCTGAAGACGGTGCGAAATTGTGCCGACATGGAACAGTAGAGGATGAACGTGACGGATGAACTCACCAGCGCCGTTATGTCGAATAAATCACCTGAAAACAAATTGAAAACATTTAATTCGGTCAATACGATCATCATTTATTAACAAGTATTTTTATTATATTGATATAAAGATAGTTTTATCTAACAATAGGAATAAACTAAGCGGATAGTAGTATTTATAAACTAATCAAGATCGACTTCTATTATATCTTTCGCTACTTTATAACATTCGCTGTGGAAACTAAATGTTTCCGTTAATAAAAACTGTGTATTTTGGTTGACAGACCTGGCCATCGATGTAATTGGCCCTTTAGCAGTTTTATTTTACAATTATTTTATTTGTGAACTACATATTCAGTTGTCTGGTTTTTATATACGATTTATGCTGATTACATCATCGTGTATATTTTGTTGATGATGTTGTGCTGCGATGGTGTATTTATCAATAAATTCGTACATAGAGCAAGCCATCACGCTATGTACAGAGTTGCCCAGGTGTCGTTGACTTTTATAATATTCTGATACCAAGATGAACAATAATAAATAATAATATTGTATTTGGTCCATAGACTATCGACCTAACTAGTCCTTCGGCCATTATTATATACAATTTATTGTGTGCTACATTATTGAGTTACAAGTGAATGTATATATAGTGTAAGATTTACAACTCGTTTTTTTGTTGTGATGTTGTGGAAATGGTGATGTTGTTTGTTTTTGTTGATGTTTTTGGTGATGTGATGTGTGTAGTATGTTGCTTTCCGTGTTGATATACAGATATATGTTTTTGATAGAATGTCGGGTACATCGTGAAGTGTTGCATCATATGATGTAAATTTTTGGACTAATTAATGAGTATTTATTAATGTGTTTTTTATCGATGTGGATTTTTAGTGTGAATTTTTAGAGTGAATTTTAGTGTGAATTAAATAATAAATTAATATTAAATAATAATTAAATTGGTGCCAACCCCGGGGACTCGAACCCCGTCCGACTGCGTGGTAAGCCGAAGCACTACCAACCCGGTGGGCCAAGATGAACGTTGAATGGTGGAAATAACCAACAGAGACCTTCCGAAATATGCTATTATAAATATATAATTAAATAATCAAAATTACTTCAACAATGGAGTCAAAATGACGAAATTCATAGACATTTTGCTTAAAGTTGCCTGCTACCTAGGTAAGATTTGAAAACTAAATTAGCTAGTTTTTTACTTCTGGAATTCGCAGACGTTTATCTGGAATTATGAAATTCAGATAAATAACAAATACTTAAATATCAAAAAATTATATTACGTACGACAATGAATAATAATAAATAGAATATTCCTTTCACGCCGATCATTTTTGCCTCGCCACACTTGGCAACGTGTGTTTTAGCCTCTTTACGCACGGCGCCATGCGTAAAGATACAAAAACGCACAAAGGAGGCAAGACAACACGTATTTTAAAGTTAGGGTCTAAATAAAAGGGTCTTAGGTAAACTATAGTTCGTTACTCGAGCAGAAACAGAAAATTACGCCCTTACAGAATGCTATACAACTTCTGTTCGATCAAAGTTGAATGAATCTGAATTATTAAATTCGTTCCAGCTGTCGTAATTTTGAAGAAAAAAAAACGTAATATTAAAACTTTCCGCGAAATGAAAAGTTCTCAATGTAGCAAAAACCATTACTGAATTATAAATAATTAATAGCATGGATCATTAATGGGCCTTTTTTATATTGGGGAAGAACAAGTATAGTCTGATCACGAAAAATTAAAATCAAACGCATGCATATATAAAGACTAAAAATAACAATAGTTTTAAATAATTTAATACGGATTACGCGAAATGTATTTTCATGTATTCGATCATTTAATAATGAAAACATAAACGGAATCGGCAACTTCCCTTCAATACAATTTGAAACAATATTTCCACAATCAATGCGACATTGATCTGGCATTGTCCTATTTCTCTTAACCTGTTGTACAAATCGTGTTTACATAACCTCAATCCTGAATCTCGTAAGTCTCGTAATCCATAAGACGGAATAGAATAGCGCTTGTGATAAATTGATTACCTATATCTGCAAGCAATGCAAATGTACACAGAGATTAATGGTTCACTGACATTTTAAAATTGAATTGCATGTTAGAAGAAATAAATCTGCGCGGCTTTTTGATACGATTACATTTGCAACGAGATTTATAAAGAGCAGAATTCTTACATTTCCTTTTCAATGTTTTAAATATACATTTCTTGCTTCAATTCTGACTTGTTGAATTGTCATTTTCCGCCTACTTTAACTTCTACTTTTTTGGGATTTTTTAATCATGAACGTAAAAAAAACAGGAGTTCATGACATTGAAGAGCAAAGTTAATTAGGAAAACTTTTTAAAAGTGTCATTTACATATAAATTTCGTTTAATTAAAAAAGAGAAGGTAATTTTAGGAAGTTTTAAAGTATATTTAGGACTAGGAGTTCAGAACCATCAAAATCTTGTCTAAATGGATTTCCAGTCTTTGGACATTTTCTCCTATTGCTACAACCATCATTTTTCAGATTTTCGTATTCTTAGACCTCTCTGCCTTATTGTAGATTATCCGCTTTCGTCTCACAATCTCCCACAAAATAATAAGCTCCCTATTCTCAGCCTGTCCACATTGTACGTTTGTACCAGGACATCATTTGTTATAAGCTTATATGTATCCAACCATATATTATCCTGGCCTCGCCTTGTTCCCTTCAACAGACGTAATAATCTCAACTTTGAACTTGCTACCGTTGTTAACCTTTATTTCCCTTATAATTTAAACCTATGTAATTTCTACTTATTACCCGGTATTATTACAATGCCACCTAAACTTTGAACCCTAATAACAATGTTGAGTAGCTTCGAAATTACGGCCACTGGATCGGTACAAATGATAAAGCCCGATTTTCTAACATTTGCCATGTAAAGTTTTATACTATGCGGTGTGTGGTTTAATGGCAAGACCTTTTATATTTAATACTAACAGTTCGGCGGATTTGTTTGGTTGTTGATTCGCATAGCTGAAACTTCTATATGGTTGGGAATAAAAAATATATGCGTATACTCTGTTAATTAAATTCCAAGTAAAATAACGTTTAATTACCACCTCTGTTAATATTAATTAACCTTTGTTTACTACGTTGTTCTTATATTCTGAGTATACATTGCCTGGATACACAATACCTCAATTTATCCCCGAATAGTTTAGCATAAACTAAGATAACATACGCGTAATACAAATATTTTGCATGTCGTTCATGTTTTCATAATTCTTTGTCTATATATTTGATGTTTCGGGAGATTGTATAAAATTCAAGAGTGGCCGGACACGACAGAATGAAATCACGTACGTGTCGTATATGTTGAACTTCCTCACGAAACTCCGGCGCCACGTAATAGCCAAATATTAGCTCCAATCAAACGATAAACCATGAACGTGCAATGTGCCCCACGGTTATTTACCACCACGTGGTTTCCTCTTGGAGTCAGGGATTCTCAACCAGTTTGGGCCAGTATGGTGTTTCCCAGTTCTTTATTTTTCTAAAGTGCCTTAAATTTAATGCTCTGAAGTTAATTACAAAACAAAGATTTGTAGATCACTCAGGTCAATACAAACGCACAAATCCGAGATTTTTGCGA
>WSZQ02104535.1:34437-45892 GCA_019419845.2 Weissflogia rhopalogaster
TCAAAATATCGAAAAAATATCGTCTGTTGCAAAATCAACAAATTCGAATGAATCTACAATCGGGTTCTGGCGATCTAAAAACAAAGTTTGCATGACTCAAGATTTAAGGGTTGGTTTTATAATTGTTTTATATAACGCGGTTCGAATGATATGATTTGTGCTAATTCTAAAAATCAGGGTTCTCTAAGGAATCCATCTTTTGGATTCCGTTTTCCATTGCATCCCATCTGTGAATGGTGCTCAAGGGTTTAGCATCTCATTAAGTAGATGGTAAGGTGTCTTTTCACATTACTTGCACCACCAACCGTGGTTCTTAAGCTTGCAGAGTCCGGAATGAGTCATATGACCTTTCTCATTTACATCCTACTTATAGCTAATTCCGGACATTTTCTTCTTGTGCCCTCTGCACATTAAATTTTGCTGTAAACCATTCCTTTGATTATTATGTGTTACTCATACCATCCTGTATCCATTTGAGGTTTAATTATAGACTTACAATTGTTAGCGGTTATATCGTATGTTTGTTGAGAACCCATGAATTCCCAGCTCGTTCTTCTTTTTACTCGTTATTGTTCAGTCTACGTCAGTCTACCATGCCAACGACACTAAAGTCTTGTTGCAATTTACTTTCAGCCTTAGGGCCAATAACTGTCAAAATATAAAGTTGGTTATAGTATTGCAATATTCAAAACGAGATTATTTTACCAACAAGTTAATACCATCGGAAATTGGGCTGCGAACATTTTGTTAAGAGATGTTTACATTCTCGAACGCACTACTACCATATTATACTATCATATTTCATGACAATATGATGGCACTAGTGCGTTCGAGAATGTAAACATCTCTGAACAAGTTAATAATTTAACGTTTTGAGTATGCTTACAATTAGTTAAGAGAAATCTTGTTATCATATTGTCCTTTCTGTACTTGACTACTTCAGTTACTATGCTCATATAATTTACAGATGCCTTCTTTGAAGGAACAGATATTGTTGCAGTTAAACTCAAGTAGATAATACCACTCACCTTGCACCAAGATTCATTTAGCACTGCGCCGTGAACAGAAGGAATACATTAAATGCTAGTGTTCAAGTTGGCAACCCTAGACGTGTGAATCACACACCAACTTTTTGTTGCAGTTTAATATTAAACGCGATATTGCTGAGAGGATTCCCTTTCATGTTCTCTGCAACAATTGCATGCGCAACATGGCGCTATGATGTCAGAGCAAAAGCGGCGGCCTTCGGGAGCCATCGAATGCCAAAGCACTAGCAATAATTTATAATTAAATGTGCTCCGCTCATATTAACCCCGTTCATTGAGCGCTTGAATTGCAATTTCTTCCGTCTGCTGTTTCGAGTGCGAAGCATTTGCCAACATCAAATGATCATAATTTATCAGCATTCGAAATTTCTTTCAAAGTTTAAAATTCCTCAAAACTTAATTTAACTAACTAAATAATTGAGTAACTTAAGTTTAAGAAAGTTGGGATTTTGTATAAAAGTATTGGAAACTTGGTCAAACGGATGTTGATAATTTCCGGAATTTTACGAAGAGTTAAAATATTTTTAAAATATTTTCCTACACAAGATCAAAGGGAAGTAATTATCAACTTTTAAAATTCCCGAAACCACTTGATGTGGGTCTCTGTTCGGTGAGGTGTGACAAACTGTCAGAAATTTTTTAGGGTGAAAATCTTGAGTGTTCAACTCAGCTTTTCTTATTGATAGACGGAAAGTGACAGAATGTCGAAGAAAAGTTCAGGAACCTTTCTGGTTTTATGGCATCCGTTTCAAATTCCCACATAGTTCTCAATCTGGAGTATTGTGGCAAAACACTGACTTATCAATTTATCACGTTTTCTCTTTAAGAAGTTCGCAACTTTCAAAAGTTGAAAACATAAATATTGCACTTAAAAAATGTACCATCACATAAATTCCTATGTACAATTGCTTTATGCGCAAACAATGGAATTTATGTTGCTTGTAAAAGCGGAAGTTGGACGAGAACAAAGTTTGGCACAAGATTGCTGCAAAGTTTTTACCAACTTCAATTAGTGGACAGTTTCAAAGGAGCAAATATTTGCAAATTGGTAGTAACTACGCTTAAATTATGCAAAACCTTCGGAATTTGATAAATTGAAGCGATAAATTATGAAAGGGTATTCAGTTGATGTAAATATTTAAATCGGTCGAATCGATTTCCTCCCCTTGTTTGGGGAAATTAAGGTAGAGCACTCTGAAATAAATAAATAAGGCTTAGCAAACGAAAATCCGAGATAATCTTGGATTGGGTTTCGAATGATGGAGAAATAGTCAATTTGTGGTGAAATCGTTACCAATTCCATTTTTATTCAATTTGGAACACAACTAAAGTAAAACTATATATACTCTGATTATTTCGTACTTAATGATACATAGGTCTCAAACATTGTTACCGCATTAGATTTCAACAATGCTGCTACGTTTATGCATGAAATCAACTATACAATGAACTCTTTTAGAAATATATACGTTACGAACAGTGTTTATAATGAGTCTAATAAATATAATTATATATTGTTGCATTAATCAGCCACTACATTTATGAAATTGAGGTTAAAAAAACTTTAATAAATCCAGCTAACCAGAACAGATTTTATATGTGATGATCAAATATTATGACAAGAACAACCATGTTTAAAATTGTTTAAAACCTGATGAAATCACACTTCATCTAGTAAAACCAGTACTGGTTGGAAGCAGATGTAGATTAATGGCGGGAAAATAAACATGCGTTTGATGCAATAGGTTTTTTATTGGGTTTGGGTATTTAACCAATTTACGTAATCACGACAGTGAATGTTTCTGGACAAAGAAAACTTTTTATCGTGCTCCCACGAGAAAATTGACAGTGTGCATACATAATTAACAACAGAAAAAAGCACAATATCCCAGAAAAGTGTGCAAGTGAAATTATTCAAGTTCATGGTTCTGCAGTTACGAGCAGTTTTTGCAATGAAATACGACCAGGAAAGCATAATGCAGATAAGGAGGGATAACAGCGCCTACATGATTTATTACTCGTACAATGAGTGTATTAAATTATGCATGTTTCGGTTTAATATTAATTAGACCGTAAGCCGGCCCCAGCAGCTTGACGCCTAGGCGGCGCGTCGCCGGACGCATTAGCAAATTGTTCCCGTAGTTTCCCGTCTCTATAAGGCTCGTTGCCTGTCGTTCTTCGAGCATTTGTAGGCGCTTTTCTAGCTCGTAAAAACAACCAAGAATATTATCCTGCCGTACCGTAAACTAGTGATAACAGGGTGGATTTAGTCGTGGATCGTTGGTGATGGAGGCCTACACGATAAGAAGATGATGTGACGCTGAAAGATGTAGGATGGATTTGTATTATATATTAGTGTGAGACGATATCTAAGAAGTACTAACATAATGCGACAAATGACACGTATGCTCTTCATTATTCTTTAACGTGTATCAATGTAAAACAGGAGCAATTTCTTTCTGAAGAGAGAAAAACGCGCAAGAAAGTGATTTAGTTTTCCCTTTGCTAAGCAGGTTTTTGAATGCTACGCTATTTGCTATTCCAAAAAGTATATGCAGAGGCCATAGGTTTCAATATCTTTTTCCTGCTTCGAGCAAAGTCACGCAAGCCATTTGTTTCTCAGTTTTTGAAGTTAAATCATGCTATGAATTGATGGGCCGAGTCCCAGCGCATGGGGACTAACAATAAGATACTTCTAAGAAATAATATTAGCCTATAATATGACTATTGAATAGAAGTATTGACCACAGTAGTCGATGCTCGATAAATGAAACAAAAGTTTGAAGTTCTTATTGTAGGGTAAATCGCTTCGTTACAACCGCACCGAAAATAAACACTCTCACGTCTTCTTGGCGCAGGTGGGCTAGGATTCCAGAGGTCGCCCGTTCTCAAATACTCAATTTTTTTTTTCAAAGTTTTTTTTTATCGCACTACTAAATGCTATTGTGATTGAACACGTGCGCTGTGTACACACCTCACGGGGAACCCCGGGCTTATGTGCTAACTTGCTGCACACGCACACTGTGTCTGTATTTCTTCGCATAAAATTAAAGTTTTATCTACGGAAAATTGAATTTGAATGAAAGTTTCACAGTTTCAGAAAGATTTAATTTTCCATATTCGTAAATTACAAGTGAGTGCATAATTTAGATTACTATAAATTAACGGCTGTGATTAAGTAAAATTCGGAGGGAAAAATGCTGGAAATTTTGGAGGGATCACCTGTTAATGCATTTTATTTTTATTTCTGTGTACACCTAAAAATATTGAAAAAAATCACAACTCTTAAATAGCAAAATTATGCATTTTCTGCAAACTTTTCGATTTACACGGTTTTGACTTGAAAAATTTTAATTTTCGATTTACACGTTTTTCTCAGGAACGTATCTACCGTGTAAATCGGGGGATATGTGTATTTAACAACTTGTAAATGTAACAAAGAACATTACCATGATATAAATTAGTGCTAAAAAGTCAGGTAGTAAACTAAGAAGCAAACAGAATGATATAAAAAATAGATTGTGGTTGACTTCACCATATATACCAGTATAGAGACAATCAGTAGAGATGACAAAATAAAAATTAACAAAATCGACGTATGATTTATTTATTTCTGTGTTCCTCATAGTATATCAATAGAGAAAAAAGTTACAACACTGTCAAAATTGTTTCTTCCTTCCTTATTTATTTAGAGAAACGTTATCCATTTTTAACATTTTCTTGATGTGGAATGTATATCCATGCATTTGTTTTGTTTGATGTCTGATTATAGTACTAAGTTGCATTGAGGATGTTTCCCGTGTGAAAATATTATTCTGGTTTTCTTTGATGTGTTTAGGAGCAGTAAGCTCGAATAGTCTTGATTCGGTTTAAAGATGAATTTTCAATACTTTTTTCCAAGCGAAAATATTTTAACGTCGAAATTTAATATTTTCGATATAACCATCTTTGACCAATTATTACTTTTAAATCCGTACCTATCGGATTGTATAAATTTAATCGTGGATCGTTAGAAGCGTACTCGATAGCAGATTCATAATCTAAAGGAAGATTGTACATCCTATATCAGTTTTGAAACAACATGTATAAATTATTAATATAATACCACATAGTAAAGACTAAAAACTTTCTTTGAAATCCCATGAACCTGATTCGTCTTTTTAGATGACTGGTTCAGGAAATAAATTTTATTGACGTGGTTTGCCCGTGCAAATATTTGTCGGGTTTTCTTTGATGCGTTTGCGAGCATTATGCTCGAATGGTTCTGATTCGATTTACAAACGGATTTATATTTTTTTCTCGAAATATCTTAAAAAGTCAATTCTTTCATACTATTTTACAGAGTTAAAACTATTTAGAAATATTACACCACAGAAATAATTGCCGTATTATCGTTTATTGTCTATTAGTTATATGATATATATTAGTTATATGAATTATTGCTAACAGGGAGGATTTACTCAAGGATCGTAAAGAGCATAGAGGATAGCATATGGAAATGCGGTTCCCCATTAATTAAAAAATATTTTATTCTGCATTTATCATTAATTGACAACACACTTCACCATTTTATATATTTCTATTCTTTTATTATAAAAGATAAGAATGCAATTGGAAAGTTCAAGTTTTTCTCATTTTGCGAACTTTATACAGAGAAATGAAAACCTTCTTAAGATTCTTCGCAAGCAGTTGCACAATCAACATTGTAATGTTCAACAGTAAGTTGTAAGGAAGAGAATAGATTTAGTCTCACACCCCTGGAGACACTAGAATGACTTTATACAATTTCAACTATTATAATTCAGTGAATATTTCATATATAATATGAAACTTAAGTTCACTATTATCTATCAAAATAGAACTTTAAATAGCAGAGCAGGTAATATGATATCTCTGTACTATTATTGCAACCTTATAATGATGATGACAAAAATACAAGGACAAATGGGATTGTTCTTTTTTATATATGTTACTCATTCCTATAATATTTAGATGGAAAATGTGAACTGTATTTTGTTATTCAATAGAAAATATAATATTTGAGAGCAAGTACTTAGTAATGATTTTTCCTATCTCATTCACACAACTACTATCATACAGTCTTGTTCGAACGACCCCAGACTAGCTAGCATTGACATATATGGTCGATAATCATTGTCCATGAGGTCCCGGGTTCGATTCTCGGTGGGGATGCACATTAAAGTGAATTCTTCTTTTTATCAATAGTGTAAGCCTCGAATAGGACTAATTACATTGAAAAAAAATTGAATAGGGCTAATGACCAAAGCACTCGATGCTCGGTAAAATCAAACAAAAAAACATAGAAAATATTATATTTTGTCATTTCTAGAAATGACTAAACTCGCTGAAGTATTGTCATTTATAAATTAGCATTTCAATACGTTTTGAACCCTATGCGCAGAATAGAATATATATAATATAGAAAAATAAAATCTATTAATTATAAGAAAATACTTTTTTTGTTATTATTTTCAACACATGAAACTTAATAAAGCTTTTTTTTAATATAAAAAAGGAATAGCAATATTGACTTTATAATATAATCTCATATTAAATGTTTTTGTTATCACTGTGCAAACGAATTGCAATTTATACGGCTATATTTCATCCCGCCAACAAATATCTATTGTTCGCGTGTGCATTCTAATAATGGTTTTCCCCTTAGTATTTGAGTAAGAAACTGAACGCATTCAGGCTCCATTGTCCTTTCTGCGATATAAATCTCCTAAGGTTTGTTTATTCAATTTCTGAGCACAACTTCGGCCCAATTCCAGCTCATAAGCAGCCTTAGTAATGCCTAAATGAAAATTGAAATTGCACAGTGAAATGCAAAGCCCCACAGGACAATATTATTCTTTAGCAGCTCATTACGAACTTTGATTTCATTACGGTGTTATTGTGCCACTTCATCAACGTCAAATATCCCAAGACGTATATTTCACCTTCGCTTATTTCGAGAGCAAAATTCCAATATTTTTAGGAAGCTTTTAGAAAAATTTGAATGTCTTGTAATCTTGATTGAATTAGGACTGTGGAATGTTTCAGAATGAAAATCTCTCATCTTGGTTATGTTTGTAAGTCGGATATCCGCTATAATAAACATTTTAACGCAAGGAAATGTATTTTTAGAAGACACGACGTTTCTGAAGAAATAGGTAATTATTAAAATGACGATGTTGTTTACTTCAATTTCCTCAACGTAAAGACACTCATTTTGTGCAATTGTTCTTTCCGTTCTGCCATGAATAAAACATGAAATTTAGCGCATTAACAGCTCGCCTTTGAGTGGAAGCTAATACTTCACTGATGAGGGAACGTTTTAGCATGCAAATTATACTCCCTTGGTTGCGTCGCACAAGTTTTTTGTTCGTGTTTCGCAATACTCCTAATAATTATGCTTGGCTTTAGCGCACGTAATTCTCAAACACGAAATTCGACGCGAGTTGATTAATATTTTAATACACCAAATATTGAGCATAATTCACGGATATTGTTTAATTTTCAATGAAGTTTCAGTGATCATATATTCAAGTTATACCAGCCTTATCTCTGATCCACACCACGTGTATACGTGCATTAACCGAAATTGATCAGGGGTTTACCGACGCCGACGTGATATGAAAATTACTTGGTCGACCTTGAAATACCGTTATCGGGGGTTTCCTTGTTGATTATTTTTGGCAACGTCGTTATCGAGTACGTAAATTGCTTTTTTAAGTAATTAAATGAACGTGACGTTTATATACGTTCTAAAATCTATATAGCTGGGGAGCAGGAGGAGGAACTATTTCTTGCACCGTTTTATATCAGTAAAATTAAAATATTTATATTGTATTTTGTTTTTCGGTTGTATAGCGTTTGTAACGCCTTCCGAACACGTTTGCTTTCCCCTCCCCTGATGGGGCCTCGCCGTACGTGAGTTCGCATATGAGGTTCTTTTATGGGAATGAGTTGCAGACCCACTGACCAACCCTTATTCAGGACTTGGGAAAGTGCGGAGTGGGAGATCTTAATTATAGCGACACCGGGAATCGAACCCGGAACGTTTGCCTTACAACGCCTGTGCGTAACCTTTACGCCACGCACTCCACTAAATTGTAATGTTTTTACAAAATCTGAATAGTTATTTGTTTAAATTAACTTTTGAATGATTCTAATAGTCAAAAGTATCAAATGTGTGCAGGAACTAGCAACACATGCTCAAAAGTTTGTCATACTGGTTAAACTGGAATGGTAGGATGGATGAATTACTTCAGGTAATCTAAACTATATGACACTATTTGAAACCCTTCTCCATTGTTATTATTTACTCTCTTCACAATGGGGGAGTCCTCCATGACTCGCCAGTTCTGTGCCACATTGCAGAGGGAAGTTCCCTCTGGTATATTTGATTCTCTCACAGGGAAGGAAGTCGAATAAAAATATCTGATAGGCGCTTTTTGTAAGTGTAGAACATATATAGAAATAATTTCTGTTCATGGAATTTTTCGCCGTTTTGAACCGTTTGATCAAATAAACATTTTCAAAGTTTTTTTGTAGTGCTTTATATGTTTTTAAGATAGACAACAATAGAGCCCAATACTCTATATTATATATCCATATACTTTTTTTATTTTGTTATTTTGCTTTTGTGTAATTAATTGTTAAATATATAGCTATAACTTTTATAAATTAAAAAAACAAATCGTGGGCAAAACCGCCCTCGGATCAATAGACTAAGCGCTTGCAAGTACCCCACGAAGCCGATGTAAAGAAATTTGCCATTAAAGCAATATATACCTTAGTATCAGTTTGTGCATCAGTTTGTGCCAAACTTTGATTTTTTTTTTGAAAATGGCGAAAAATCCCGTTAACAACAATTATTTAAATATATGTACTTAACTTACAAAAACTTTCATCCAAATTTGATACGGAATATTGAGTTACTGCCCTTGTTAGATAAATGGCCGCAGTAAGGTCCCCAGTTGCCCAGCCGAACATGAGTTGTTTTGAATCATTTTTGAGTTTGAGTATCATTATTTTATCGCCGTGCTATGAATCTGAAACATGCGCAGAGGTACTCCCCAGGGTTAACAAATGACGCATGATAATAATGCTCTAGAAAGTTTATAAAACCAATGCAGGAACTCGGCGCATAGTGCAGACTCATGGCACACCATTTAGAAATTACCAAAAAACTTACGAAACAACCGAACAGATACCCAACACTTCTCACATTAAAAACATTAAATTTCCAAAGGAGCGGTCTCTGTAAAACGCGGACCTCGGCGCGTGGACACCATGAAAAAAACCCCGCTTCCAAATTAATGCAATCACAATATGAATACATTTTCGCGATCAGGATCGGACCCAACTTTGAGAATAACTACTCTAGCTAAATAACCTTAGATATATGACACACGCTGAAATAGAGGTCAAACTAATTAAACTCAGACTTTAGTTATAGTAGTTTAAAAAGAGTTCATAATTAACGTTAGTTGAGAATTAAAGTTAAAAAATACATTTTTCATTAAAATTATATTAATTAGGGAAGGAAAAATTGAATAAAAGTATTACCTAGAGGATCGTAGCAATTTTTTCGAAATTCCGGAGGCATAACAGCAGACATCAATCCCAATGTGGCCTGTGGTATCTCCGGCAACAGAAAGAACAAAAGCACAACGAGAAGCATCCGCGTGGTGCGATCCGCCTGCTTCTCCTTCTCCATATCTCGCCGTTGTTGGTCCATTGTCTTCACCAGCGGCACTCCACTATTGTTGGACAAATTCTTCCATCGTTTCTTCGCGTCCCACAGCGACTTAATTAACAATACCGACAGCACCGTCAAGAAAATACACGGAATCAGCTTCAGCACAACACTATAGATGAGGAAGTTTATCAAGTCGTAGTTGCGGTCGAGGCCGAGCACGTACAGCTTCCGCTTAATATCCGGCGTTGTTTGTGGCACCAATTCGGCGACCATCTTGTTGTCGATGAGGGTACCGTTCGGGTACACGTTGCGCTCCATGTCGATGATGTTCAACGCCATGACGATGGGCACACAAACGAAGGGGCAGAGGACGTAACAAGCACCGATCGCCAGCTGAGTCCTTGTCGGCGTGCACCAGATGTTGTTCATCTGTGGTCGGTTTAAAGCAATGTAACGCCACACGGCAAGCATCACTGTCAGACAGCAGGAGATGAAGTGACACACCTGCGTGGAAAGCGCATGGAAACGCATGAAAATCGCCCATGGGTACGAGAAGTAATCGGCCTCTTTGCGAGCGTCTGGATTAAGGTACACATGCGAGGTGAAAGGGATATAGACGAGCATCACGAGGAGGTCGCTGACGGCGAGTCCTGTGAGGATGAAGTTGGTCGGTATTCGCATCTCACGGGTGGTGAGGACGCAGATGTTGAGAAGGTTGGCGATCGAACCGAAGATGCAGACGAAGAGACTAAGGTAACCATGCACAGAACGTATCTCCGTGGAGAAGTCCTTTAAGTTGCAATACTGCGTCGTGTTGTTCATTTTGATGTCTTGTTTTATCTATCTCTCGTATTTAGCATGTTGCATATTTTCATGTGGCTAGAAGAGAGAAGGAAAATGTGAGTTAATTATTAGATTAATGGCGGAGTAATATAGGTAAACACAGTAATAAATCAAAAATAATTCAATGGACTAGACGATACCAGCAGACACATTTATGATCAACAAAACTGCGTTTAAATGTTCAAATAGAATTCTTAATTACGTGCCTAAACTAACTTTAATTCTGCTATTTTTAAATTTTTATCTTAAGGAAATGTTCAATTCATTAAATTCATCTGAACGCTAATCTACTTTAGGACTAACACTATCTATTTCAACCTATTCCTATTTCAACTATCTAACTTATTTCAACCCTATCCCCGTGTAAAATAGCCCAATTGAATCAAAATGCTATTTAATAAATCCCACTTAAAAATAACATCAGACTGAATTGTAAATAACCTTTGCATATATGAATATATCCTGTACGAACCCAGTTATATAATAAATGCACACTGGGCATGTTAATCAAATCGAATCATAATTCAATATTCCATCCCTGCATGTTCTACTCGATATATCCTTATCCTAAGATAATATGAGTTAATAT
Source organism: Weissflogia rhopalogaster (assembly GCA_019419845.2). Taxonomy (NCBI): domain Eukaryota; kingdom Metazoa; phylum Arthropoda; class Insecta; order Coleoptera; family Staphylinidae; genus Weissflogia; species Weissflogia rhopalogaster. Next base: position 45,626 of record WSZQ02104535.1, read on the forward strand.
GAAGTTATTAACGGCGAAACTAAATTTCTATATGCTTATTAATTTTACATAATTTTCTCTGATAGTAAGTTACTTTTAATATTAATATTGACCATTACCAAAATTAATAGCAATAAAAATTATCTGCGCCATGAATGAATTGAGGTAAACCAAGAAATATACAGCTACTTTAAATCTGCTAAAACTGCTATTATAAAACGAATAATGTCAAATGGTCACGAGTTCGATACTCGATGGAATGTGTACTAAAATGAGTTCTTCTTCGTA
>WSZQ02104646.1:0-19799 GCA_019419845.2 Weissflogia rhopalogaster
CCGATAAGTATCGACACGTGGTATCGATACTTATCGATACCGATACTTTTATTGACATCCCTAACAGCAAGTACACCGTTAGCCGTTTACATGCGAATATCGTTCGGTATTTTTTCGTATGTTTTAGAATAGTATATTTGGTAAGAAGAGCAAAAACACACGGCGTGAAGAGAGCCGTGCGTAAAGTGAGGATTACTTGATCTGCTTACTATTCGTTATTTATTTGGTTTCGGTAGAAGTCGTAGGTAGAATGTTTGCTTCAATGTCGTTTTAATTTAAATCTTAATAATAAATGGCCATGACAACTTAAATTAAAAGTTCGTGCGTTAATGCGTTTCATTAGTAGCTAGTTGAAACTATCTCCTAACAATTTCACGCGGAAAAAACGCCTTCGGTGCATATATACCTGATTTTTATAGTATATTTCATTTTGTTAGTTGTCAAAGCAAATTTAGCACTTGCTTTCCTTATCGTTTTTATGATAAAATAATTTATACGAATGACAAAGCTTTGATAAGTCACAAAACCTTAAAAATCGAATGATATATAAAGTGTGGAATGCAATTGATAATTATGTGTTAGGCGTAGGTCTAATCAGTTGAACTTTCTACAAATGGGTTTGCTTAAATATATTTAATTCATAATTGCATACATTTAGGAATAGGTTAGCAAGTGTAAAAGTATTATATAAGTATTCAAGAATACACCCTCACAAGTCGATATAGATTTTTTCAATTTTGCGTATATGATTGAGAAAATATTACTGAACCAATTAGGCTGAATGACGGCTCAATTTATTTATAATTAAATTATCTACAATATGACGGCAATTCTTTTATGTAAAAATATAATTTTACATATTTTTTCATATTATAAGTTTTATGCGAAAAATGCACTTAAAACGGTATAAAAACATGCAATTTCAACTTGTTCTCGAGTCATATTCAAGATAATTTTATAACCATTCTAAGAACGTTTTTTTTTGTTTCCGATCAAAATTAAGAGTGCTGGAGTGTACTCAGCCTGAGCAAACCTAACTTGTAGTTATGTTTCTTGAAAATAGTACTTGAAAAATTTGGAAAAAGCATTTTTGACCTAAATGAGGGTACCCCTTAAATATTCATAGCTTTGAAATAAAAAAAAGGTTAATGATTTAAAAGAACGCAATCAGGACTTTGATATTCTTATAATGTGAATTACATAATCTAAATTAGAAAAAAAAAACATTCATTACCATTAAACTTGTATGTAATGTTAATAAAAATATTTATTATGGCTGTAAATATTAAAACGGCAGTAATTTCCATTTGCAATAATGTTTTAAAATGATGGTCAGGTAATATCACATGATAATATAGAACCTCTTATTTATAATCTTCTATCTACACAGAATATATAAATATTTCGTGTCACGGTATTTACCGTCTCAATAGTCTTAAACTACTAATATTATAATATGAATATAATATATTTCAATATGAAATAAACGAAATTCCTTAAGATTACAAATTTAAGGAAGTATAATTTCAATGTTTTATATTAGTTTATTGTTGTTTTTTTTAATAAGACTATTTCTCGCATTAGTATATCCATGATTGCATCATCACACCTGTAAAAAGTGCGATTTGTTGTTTCAAATATGTTTGTGTCACTTTTTGCCACACCAAGTAAATTTAGACGCGGTTCTGCTTGGTAAAACCGAAAGTCGTTTTTCCCCTTGCATATCATTTTCAATGCCAACGACAAACACAACTAGTCGAAAATGAGCCCGCAATATTACAACCAATGCAACAACCAACGGCGCATGAATTTATAGCGCTGCGCCATTGTTTTATAAATACATCGGCTGCTCTAAATTTAGGCTAACCAGACGGCGGTTTTTGGGGGCGCGAAGAAATTTGCGCTGGAGTGGCGGTAAACGCGTTATGGTGATATGCATGTATTGCCGGCTATTTTTACATCCGGCATTTACGTGTTAAAAATAACACGTCCGTAAAATGCGCCCCTTGTAATGACGATCGGAAGTGGAAATGTTCTCTGCATTTTTTACCGGTTTGCTGCTGGAACGTTAACGATTTATAGGCGTGGTTTTTATTTCAAGTGCGCGCCAATAGTTCAACATGTTGAAATTATTTCGGGGTAGTAAGTCCAAGAAGCATATGAAGGATAAACTGGATGCCAAAACAACGACGCAACAGTTGATTATTTCCGAGCAGAAAACGGATGAAAATAATCGGAGTAATCAAGAGGAGCAACTGGACAATAATACTATAAATAATAATTTGGAGATTACCAAGAGTCAATCATTTCGAAAGGGTGAGTGTTTTATCGTCAGTCATTGGGCTCACAAGAGGTGTTAACGTCCGCTTTCGATTTAAATGACAAATTTTGTACGTGTAGCTCCTATATTAAAATATTGTTACTATGTGTAGGTTTTTCTCATTTTTGATCAGTGTGCAAAAAATATCAGTTGTCAAAAGTATCTTTATCGATAAATATTGTTTAATTCGGTACTTATCGAAAGTATCGATTCCGTATTTTCCTATATTTGTGCCACAAAACGAATTGTTAAGAGTATAAAAATCTCAGATGTCATGGAGTCACATATTAGTAATAAACAAATTCATATCTTACTTTCACAAAAACAATCAATTTAGCACATCTAAACTAACTTTTTCTTATATATTCTAGGGAATATTTGCCAAAAGTTCAGAAATCACCTGTTAATTCCTGAACCGTTGCAGCTATCAATTTCTTGACGTAATTATACGCATTATACGCATTTTTCACGAAATTAAGTCGATTTAGCACATCTAAATTCGTTTTTTCTTATATATTTTAGCGAATATTTTCGAAAGATTCAGAAATCGCATGTTAAATCTTGAACTGTTGCAGCTATCGATCTCCCGATGTGCTTAAACACATTTTCCACGAAAATAAGTCGACTTAGCACAACTAAACATGTTTTTCACATATATATTAGCGTCTATCTGCAAAAAGTTCAGAAATCGCAATATGCATACATATGAATGAGGAATGAATTGTAACAAATTTGTTTTACTGATTTAAATGCATTTGATTTCATTAATTAATTTACAATTAATAAAGAAGTGTAAATACTGAAAGGTATCCATACTTTTTGAAATGTTATTTGTTACTATATTAGTTACATTCTGATTACAATTGTTTGGTGGTCTAAACGATTACAAAATCGCACTGATTTTTTTCTGGAATATTGAACGAGAAAAAAAGTAATAACAACGTTTTATTATGTAGTTTTAGATTGTAACATTTTCGTATTCGTTTTAGTTCTCACTTTTTACGACTTTGCGTGTTTATTTTATTAGTTACGTGCGATTGCATAATATGCAGATTTTTACACGTTTTTGTTGTGTAAAAATAGTAGAAAACCGGAAGAGAAAAGGTCAACAAGATTATGGCGTCATTATGATTGTAGAATGATGTTTCAAAAATGAAAGTTGCGTTACTTTCATTCCAAACGGATGTAACATATGACAAATAGCAAAACAGTAAGGTAGTAGTAACAGTAGTAGGTGGGTCAAAGAATTCGAACCGAAAGTCAGCGAATGCTAGAAATATAAAGAAGTTCTGGGGTGCTAACATTTTTGATAGTATCGAAATATATTGATATCGAAACTTGAAGTCGATATTTTCAAATTTCGATAACAACGTATCAAATGAAAAAAATATCGTTGCTTATTGGCATCGGAAAATTTTCTTTCCGCCATTTATTAGCAAACTATCACGGTTTGGTATATAATAATTTTATATGTAACATATATTCGAAATAAAAACCAAATTATATTTTGTGGTTTTATTTGTATCGAGACCACAGTGAAGTAACTCTGGTAAGCACGTTTGGAATGCCATTATTCTGCGCGGGCAGGAGGCTGACGCAAGTCTAAACTTGGCATGTGATGTAATCCTGCAGTTTGAACTGAAAACATCATCCAACCTGATTGAATAATCAGCAAATATTAATGCATTTTCTTACACATCTACCTTATATGTAAAGAACGGTTTTGCCAAATTAAGTAAACTTTCACTTGATTCCTCTAATTGAGGAAGTATTTTCTAACCGATGATTACGATGATTTGTCGTTGAATAATTTTATGTTTTTAATTATGCAGGCAAGACACTCTGCCAGGCTTGCAAGAAGAAATGCTCTGGCGAGGTGCTCCGCGTGCAGGACAAGTACTTCCACACCGAGTGTTTCAAGTGCACGGTATGCAAGCACTCTCTCGCGCAGGGTGGCTTCTTCTCGAAAGATGGCGCCTATTACTGCACCACCGACTACCAGAAGAATTTTGGTAGTAAATGTGCCACCTGTGAGGAATATGTCGAGGGAGAGGTGAGTCACGTAAAGTTTTCCAAACTGCGCAGACTTTGAGATATTGTCGTTTGTAGGTCGTGTCGGCGTTGGGGAAGACCTATCATCAGAAGTGCTTCACGTGTGCAAGATGTCGCCAACCGTTTCCATCCGGCGAGAAAGTGACCTACACTGGGAAGGAGGTTCTTTGTGGCCGGTGTATGCACATTCCCATCAAACAGGCGTCAACGCCGAAAGTTGGAAGTCCTACCAGTAACACAAGTAACACTAGTAATAATTCCAACGGTAAGTGATGATATATTTTCTTTTTCTCTCTTCTACGAGGGTCATACAAAAAGTAAGGTTCTCTTACTCGGAGTAATTGCTTATTGTTTTTAATATGAGTAATTCCATCTTTTAGAATGTGCCGGCTGTCGTGAAGAATTAAAAGAGGGTCAAGCCCTCGTGGCGTTGGAACGACAATGGCATGTGTGGTGTTTCAAGTGTGGCACATGCGGGACGGTCCTGCACGGCGAGTATATGGGACGCGAGGGCATTCCGTACTGCGAACGCGACTATCAGCAGCAATTCGGCGTGAAATGCGCCTACTGCCAACGCTTCATCAGCGGCAAGGTGCTGCAGGCGGGCGACAACCATCACTTCCATCCAACATGCGCGCGTTGTACCAAGTGTGGCGATCCCTTCGGCGACGGCGAGGAGATGTACCTTCAGGGCGGCGCCATTTGGCATCCACGTTGTGGGCCCGGGCCTACCGAAAATGGGCAGATTCTCAACGGAAGCGGTGAGCCTAACGGCCACTGCACCGACACGGACGGCAGGGAATTTGATCGAATGAGCAGCTCCGCTGTTAGCGAGATGCAGGTAACCAAGAGAACACAGTCCTACGTTGGCTTACACTAATTTTCGTTTTGTTTATTTGGATTGATGTTTTGTTTCTTTTTTATTTACCGCATGAGTGTTATTTTGCAGTTTTCAATGCGTTCACGCACGCCTAGCTTGAACGGTTCCTTGTATTGCGGTAGTAGCATGTCACGAAAGGTTTGTTTACCGTTTCATTTTGAGTTTCGCACCGTCTCGCGACGCATCACAAAGTCTCATTGGGCATTGTTTCGTTCTTTTAGCACTATGGCTACCGTACACCATCACCGGGCTTAATTTTACGAGATTATAATCGTTCTACGACACTGCAGGATGATATTTCGAAGATCTACACCTACAGCTATTTGACGGAGGAGCCGTCGTTAGGGTATTTGAAGAAACCGATAGATCCGTATGACAAGGCGCCTGTTTCGCCGCATTTCCATCGTCCTACATGTATGTATCAATATTTTTAAATAATTTTTATTTTTATTAATAAATATACTTATTTTGATTCCGAAACTTTTACAGCTCAAAGTTCGTTACGGGGCTCATCATCAGGCGGTCGTTTCCGGCAAACTAAATCTGGAATGATGGTCATGGTTGATGCAATGCGGTCGGAGACACCACGACCCAAATCACCACATATGAACAACGAGGAGCCGATTGAATTGGCACATTTTCCGGATGCGAAACCGCCTAAACCTGGCGATAAACCTAAAATTGAGAGGGATGATTTTCCGGCACCGCCTTATCCATATACTGATCCAGGTAAGATTTTATGTATCGATACTTATTAAAAGTATTGAAAAACGCTTGAGGCGCCATCTTTTAGAAACTTAACATACACTGAAAATTTCACATATTTAATTTCGATTTATTCTACTGCTCAATGCATTTTTGCTTTGTAAAATTTCCGTAATCGAACTTATTTTTTGTCAATTAGAACGAAGAAAGAGATGGTCCGATTCCTACAAAGGTGTCCCCGTCTCCGATGATGAAGATGCTGTTGATGGCGAAGTACGCACCCCACAGGAAATCGAAGACGCCCAATTGAAACGCGAAGAACAGGAATTGAGCAAAATTGCGACTGGCATTGGTAAAGTATTCCTCAAAAACGTCAAAGAACGCGAGAAGTTCAAGCAGTGGAAGGCCGCAAACCTGGATCCTCGCAACGCTTCAAGGTAAATGACATCTAGGTCCTTGAATATTGCTAATATTCTCTTGTGGTTTCCTTGCGGTTTCGTTAACACGTTTTCTTACTATAGAACACCGTCAGCAAATAAAGAACCAGTCTACCGTTTGCGTTATGACTCGCCAATCGGTGCCAGCCCATCGCGAAACCTCGATCATCCGAAACCTTTCGAAGACGACGAATTCGATCGCTCCATGAGCTGCCGTTCATCGATGGGTCGCTCTACCGGCCAGATACCCAGCTACAATGGTAAGTCAGTTTTTAATTCGCAACGGATATGAGCAATGACCGCGTGAAGAAAATTATTGCAAGCGAACCTAATTGGCCACTTGTTTATGTTTGGAAAAAAATGTACTTAAAACCAACCAAATTACACGTAAATACATAGCATACGGATGACCGACGGAAAGGTGAGCGCCCAAGAACATGCATGAACTGTGAAAAGCGCAATTCGACGCGATCGTCGTACACATTTTACTTTCGTTTGTTTAAATGTTTTTATTTCGTTTTAATTTTATTGTTGATTTTTGTTTCTGGTTGTGTATATGTATATTGATTTTTGATTTGTTTTTATTATTTGGTTTCGTTTGGTTTTTGTTGGCTTTGATGGTATAGTTGTGTCGCCTCTGCGTAACCCGCCTCGCCCGGGATACGGTCTGAAGTCGTCTACTTTGCCTGCACGAAATGGCTACGTAAGTATATAAACAAACCCAAGTCATTTTATGAATATAAGTTGAAATCAGGAAATTCATTGTTATTTGTGTCATTATTAAAGATTGGTATCAGTAATCTTCGAAGTCGGGATTGTATTCGGTTTTGAGATTTACGGGTTAATCGGATTTTACCGCAAAATTCGGGCTGGTATAAATACATCGGTAAATAATTTATCATCCCAAAACATATTTATTCGAATTCTGGGTTCGATGAGAAAATATGCTTGGAATAATTTTCAGCATCAGTAATTAAATCAACTATCAAAATTGTCGAATTTACCGGTACCAGCAAATTTAATTTATTTAAATTTCTTTCCCATTTTCCTATTCCTGACATATTGGAATCAATATCACATAAAAATCATCAAATAACATTGAATTTCTTTATAGCAACCTTGATTTCATCTACAAATAAGAAAACTTAAGTTAATGACTCCATAAGAATTCATCGCATATGGTAGGCAAGAGTAGATTCGATTTGTAGCAACCTAGAAAGTACTAAACGTGTGGCCAATTTCGTCTTGTGGTCCATTTCACTAGACCCACCAAAAACTGCTAAAACTCATCATATTTGCTATCGTGTCATTTCGCAGTCGTAAGCGCCCTTCGCCATGTACCAAAGCCAGGCTACGGTTTGGCACCGCGCTCCCATACCTTCAGCTCGTCTGCCGGTAGTTATACGCACATACCCGTAAGTCATGTCAAAAAAGTTCAAAAAGGTTTTCTATATTTCTTAATTTTTGCACGTATAAATTAATTCGAGCCAGAGAATTTTAGTAACCGTGTTTGAAAGTTTTGTGAGTTTATTTTATTTTTTTTGAGTTCATCACCCATTTTTACATACCTACCTACCGATTGCAATTGTTTGTAGTATTTCATCAACAAATTAATTCAACATGAATATATACACTTTCGCAGGGCGATTATTCATTTAGTGGGATGGGCGTGAAAACGCATAGTACAGACTTCAGCAGTGGAAAATCCGACAGTGAGTATACAACTCCAAAGAGGCTTTGTTTTGAGTGTACACATTGGTTTTCTGTGGCTTTGGTTGTCTGTGGTATTGAATGTCTTTTCTTTTGCAATGCTTTTTATTTTCAGAAGGATGTTTTCTAGATTTCGTAGTTTTTCTTTCTCAAACTGAAACTAACGCAATTTCTTTGTGACTGAAAATGCGATTAACCGGGATTCTTTTTCTGTCTGTAACATGGCTGTCACATGGTTTTAACAATTAACGGGATAATGTTAAGGTTTTCTAATTGATTGAGGTTGATAATACACAGGCCCTTTTCTTCTTTATTTCTACAGTTTCAACTGGGTCCATCACTGATGTGGAAAGGCGTGCGTTGGTATGTAATCTTTGCGATTCTTCCTGATTCCTCCCTTTTTTACTTTTTTTATTTATTTTCTCTCTCACTTTGTTGATGTGTTGAGTACAACACTACACTATCTGGATTACGGAGACTTTGGCATGTACATTTAGAAAATTCGGTCTTTTATTGGTACTTTCCGATTTGTATTTATCTTCTTCTTGTATTTGGTTGGTATTCCTGGGAGGGCTTGTAGTTACTGTAGTGTTTTTGGCAGAATTCGGAAATGCCCGTGTCGACGACGTACACCGGCGGCTTGGGGCGCTACCCCGGAGGATTCGTGTCACAAGTGCGACGCTCCCTGCCGACCCTCGCGCATACGATGCTCATCAACGAGCCGGCGAAGATCTACCCCTATCACCTATTGATCATTACTAATTATCGTCTACCCGCTGATGTTGATAGGTGTAATCTCGAAGTAAGTATATACTTCAAATTTCGTATGGTGGTTGGTAGAACATATATAAATAAATGCATATCGTACCAAATAATAGATGGCGTGAGTGACGTTTTCGATAGTAATAAGTATCGATATTTTGTTATATTATACGTATATTCTGATAAATAATGTAGATTTTATATAAAAAGTGCCTGCGTTATAAATTCAAAAGTCTATGTATTTCTCCTTATATAATCTATTCAATATGTTTTTTTCACTTTTTCAGAGACATCTATCAGATGCAGAATTTGAGATGCTGTTCCAATGCCCCCGACCAGACTTCTACCGATTGCCCCAATGGCGTCGTAGTGATCTGAAACGCAAGGCCCGACTCTTTTAAGCTCCTTTCCTCCACCATCTTTTGCAAAAATGGCTGCCCAACAAAAATGCCCACAACATGAAATCTACAACCACCTACATGCCGACAAGAGCGTCGCGTTTATTCAACTTTCCCATACGCAGCTCATTCTCACGAGAATTACGCACGCGCCAGCGGCAGCTTAACGCATTCAAATTTGTCTGCAGCTACTACTATTATTGATAAGAGGAAACATTCTTGCCACGTGTAAGAGTTATACAAACATACACACGGAACACAAACAGCGAACACACACACACACAGCGCGATATCCACACTCGAATAGATTTTATCCTATTAGACTTTGCCATAAAGTGGGCCCCTTTGGGCCCTGTGACACGTTTCTAAAATTGCAGGAATTTACTCATCTGATGTAATTGCATTCTATAATTAAGGATAACAAATTGTGTAGGAATTGCTGTAGTTCGTTACGGAGATGGTCCACAACGAGTGGACGGCGAGACGACGAGAAGTGCAAGTTAAACCAAAAAGAAAACAAGTTGACACTATACTTAGCTGATAATTGATAACAGACGATATATTCACATATGGTAATGGTATATGGTGATGAGACGCAAAGGAGACGAGCAATTTGATTGCGGCTTGAAATTGATATTTTTTCTAGTGTAGCTTTTTAGATACGGATTTAAGATGGAATTCGATGCGCTGAAAAAACCCAAACAATATGCACTGTTGAAGGCAGAAGATTGTATTTTAGATATTGTAGCCGGATTTTCGTTTTGGTTTCTTAGATTTTACAACTGCTGGCAGGAATTATGGTTGGCATTTATTTTTATTCTTTAACGCAGAGGAATCTTATCTTTGGGGACAACTAGTCGACAAACAATTGTGCGTCAGTGTTTGACACTCTTATAAATTGCTAAAAAGGAGATTTATAAGAAGGCATCTATACGCAAGCTAACTTTAGACATATGCATCACTAGAGAGATTTTTTTACCTGCAGCTAAATTGAACGATGAGCAACTACAATGCGCATAGCTTGTGATGTGCTTCAGATTGCAAATTCTTTTATCAAACTATGCGAAAAAGCAAAATAAAACGCAGAACTCGAAACGATACTAACTAATGCGGTATTATTAATACTTGAGTTCTATTTATTTGTATGTTATCATTTATTTAAAACAGATGGGGGGACTTATGATGCAAACATTGAAGATATTTGCTGATACGAAATATGTTTGTACGTCACCTGGATGAATGTCTTGAATGGTGCATCATTTGAAAGAAATTTAATATATTGTAAACCTATATATCTATATATTTGTAAATGTGTATGGAGATATTTTTTCTGTTATTTTTATTTTAATTTCGATGTCAGCAAGTGAGCAAAGAGACAATTGAATCAATATAAAATCATAAAATGAATATAAGTTTTTCTTTCGTTTTTCCTCCTTCCATCCCACACTTCGTTATCTTTTTATTCAGCTCATCCTTGATGCTACTGTTCGTTTCCTTATTTTAATCTCTTTGTTGGGGCCACATTATTTTCATCTACTTCCATTCGTCCCTTTCGCTTCGTGTCCTCGTCTGCTATTCGCCACCTTTTCGCTGCCATCTCTTTCTTTCCTTCTGTTCATCTGCTTCTTCGCCTCCTCATTTTTATCCTGATCTTCGTTTCCTACTCTTCGTCGCCTCATCATTGCTTGCTTCTTTTCAGGAAGAGTTTTTCCTGTTAGTTACTTAGAAGCGATTTTATAGATCACTGATGTTAAGTCTAACGTCGTCACTGTAGATCTGTGAAAAATGACTCGACCTAAATTTTCCACTTTCATTTATTTTTCTAGTCCTAGGAGTATAAATCATAAACCAATCGCTTCATGGTGTAATTTCCCACAAATGCCTAGAACAGTTTACAGATTATTTGCTTAGAAGTGATATTACTACTAGTAAATTGATTCAGAATTTAATTTGTCACTTTTATTTTACAATTTAAATGAAATAATCATTATAGTTTCCTATGACAATTAATAAATATTTTATACACTAATGTCAACTTCCTTATGCGCGTAAGACAATAAATGAATTTCCGCGTCTTATAAAGATGTTAGTCATTTGGTAGCTGTGGTTCTTAAAGACGCACATATACCTGCTAGGTAGGTAGGTATACGTCCACATGAGTGAAATGTGGGTCAACAGACTTGGTTATCCTTGAACTAGAAACCATCGGCTACCACAATATATACTGACCGAAGGCGGACAACCAAAGAACACGGCGCTACGTGACTGATGTTCACATAATCACATTATCTGATAATCGGCTGTGAAAACCAGATAATGGAATGTCTATGGTTTCATTTTGTTCATGAACCGTATATCGAACAAGATAATAGAAGTCTTGTTTATGCCCGGCAATAAAGAAGTAATTTCAAATTACTTGTATCGTTTATTTTGAATTACGTTTAGATTTGTAAATAAACAACTTTCTACATTTTCCGGATATAATCCGTATCAGATTTTAGAAAAATATTAAATTTAATTAAATTAATTGAAAAAAATTAAGTGAAAAGTGATTAGTTTTGTAAAGCTTTCAAGCTTGTTAGTATATTGCCTTCGGATTAAATTCGAATGCCCTCATAAAATACTAAATCAAATAATTAAAGTGTTAATTGAAATTTAGCTACTGATTTACGAATTTGTTCAATTACGTACTTTTCATTGGTGTATTTAGCCTTATTACAAGTTACAAGTAATAAGGCTAAATACATTAATTACGTTCTCCAATTTTCAAACATTTACCTGATTTGATACCAAATAAATTTTCTTTTCTCCCTTGAGTAAGCAAGACTTGTTTCGAATAATTGTAACATTCTTTTTATAGAAATATTTAACATTCAATTAATCTAGTTTTAAAATCTTTGTGCTATGAAATCATCGAAGCATTAATTAAATAGAAAGTTGATAAACATCTGCATATATTAAAAATTGAAATTGTATACTATTTTGTTTGGCATGCATCGAAATTAGTTCGATATATGCTAATTTGTAGATTTTGTAATGTTAGTTGAAATTCTCAATTTTAATTTCTTCTCCTTCATTTGGATAAATAAAAATGTGTTTATACATTTTTATTTGTATATTTCCACATTATTTATATAGAGATCATTATTAATGTTTATTTTTGCAGACATCTTTGGTGTAATGTTTATTTATTTACGCATGAAGACATAAAAGAGTGCTAAACGCTTCTATCGCCGCCAGAATTGTCACGCCGTTGCGCCGATTTGAGCACGCACCAAAAAAGGCTTTGTGAACTTCACAGACAAGTGCCACTGTGCCACTATGACCACTATGGCCACTATGTTTACGAACTACACTTTGCGCATTGAACAACATTCGTTCATGTTAACCATTAATAGTTCAACTGGTCACTAAAGTATACTTATCTCTAGATAAAAATACTCTGGCGATCAGTAGCCTATCAACTGGTTTAATTACACATAAACATAGTAATTTCGGTGAATTGGAATCGATTAGGGTAAACATGCGAAAATAACGATTGATGGCTGAAGTCATTTCACTTGGGATTTCTTTTAAATACATGTCATTAAAATCTGAAAAGATACACGCAAAAGCTAGGCGCGCGGAAAAAGTGAAAGGATGATAAGTGGGAAAGTTCTTCGTATACCGTTAGGCTTAACTTTAACCTAAAATGTACCTCCACGTACATAACCTTAGGTGAGATTCGCACTGTAAGGTGTTGATAATTTGGTTCCATATAGCGTAATTGCAAAGCAAATCCTGAGTTAGAAATTTCGTTACTACCGTGATTGGTAGGAATTAAAAAACAGCGGAAACCAGTTAAACAAATGAAAACGAATGCAACTTCTTCAGAATATATTTTCCTCTTAATGGGCGTCTCCCCAGAATACCAACAATAACAATCCACAAAAAGCCAAAAACTGTATTTTTAACAGTACGCGATTTGATAAAATCGACCAAAAAACAAAATTGCAAGATTCCATGAGGGGTCCGGGGCCCCCTTTATATTCCAATATTTCACTCTGCTTCCTTGTTAGGCATGTTCCGCGTAATACAGGACATGCAGCATTTGTAGGCAGGATTCCGTTTTCTAAAGGTTATTATATTTAATTTAGTAACATGATAATTAAAATTAACAAATTTATAACCTCATCTCACAGTGAACTAATCATTTGAATTAATAAATTTTCATTTAAAAAGATATCAAAGTGAAATAAACTACCGGAATTAAATTCAAAGATTTCATGTCCGTCAAAAACGACATGCTCTACATTCGAAAAAAATTAGGTATTCCTGCGTCGGCTCAATTCAACATTCCTTTTTTCTGTCGAATTAATAAAAATGCGCCATAAACCTACATGACAAAAAAAACATAGCGACAAAGTAACGACAGAAATAATTTCCTCGTCATGCGCGATGTAATCGCAAAGGTATTATCCGTGTTCTAAAGCAAACGCATAATGTGATGACATTAAATTTATAGGTACACACGAATTCGTACTCAAGTCAACGGAATAAATTACAATCGGATCTAGTTGATTGTCGAGGCTGAATGCAAATAAGTGGACTCTGCTGGAGTTCACTGCCGGCATTAAGTGGACGCTCATTACGAAAAATAGCGAATTTAAGTCCATTCTATTGTTGCATTCACAATATCTTATTATGGTAGTGACTCCATTTTTAGGTTATGCTTTTTAGGTTAAGGTACTTATTATGTTATGGAACTGTAGGTTAAGAAGCGTCAATAAACATTTGATGAATTTGCATTCAATAAGATGCCGCGTCGCATCGCTGAGCTGTTTGGCGTACCTGTTATTTTATTATTGTACTTAAGTAACGTTATTATTGCACATTTGTCACTTACAACTTGTTAGTTTATCGTGCTGCAGCTATTTGCATTCCAAGTGGTCGCGTCCGCATTGTTTTGTTTTCATCTAGGTCTTCGATAATAACATTGTTTCCGTAACAAATTGAGCAAATTATAAGATGCATAATTTGCATTAATATGTTTTCATAATTGAGTATAATGTAGACCCTACGCGAACTAAAATGTGAAATTCATACTTTGTTTCATAATAATTTATAATATTAAACGAAGTTTGTTTTGGTATACCTGATGTGGACCAATGATAGTTTAATCATTGAAAAATCGAGTTTTCCGAACATAAATAGTATTAAAGTTTAAATATTTATCCTTATTTCCTATAATCTTATACTTCAATCGATTCAGTGTGAAATTTGCTTCAAACTCCTGGAAAACTTCTTCGTTTAGTTACTTGAGATTGTAACTGATAAAAGTTGAGTCAAGTAACTGCGGCATTTCCCGATGGACCTAAGATTTTCCCTTCGAAGATGAGCTAGCTTTGACTCACTTTGTGACAGTGTCCATGCCACGCACCGTAAGTGCGACTTGTATATTAGACATTATTACAAAAAATAATTTCAATTTCATATTATAGATTCACTTTTCGCCGCTTCTGCTACAATGTGCGTAGGGTCCTGATAATTGTAAAAGGTGAAGATATGTTCAAAAGATTGCATATTCTCACAGATCCCAACAAAAATTCAAAGACACGATATTTGTACTCTGTTGCAATATTATCCGGAATCATTAATTTCTAATAAGTTACGCATTCTAAACAATATTAGAGGTCATACAAGTGGGGATTATAAAAAAATAAAAATTATTTCCAAATGTAACAATTTAAAATGCCATCTTATCATGACTGTAAAACTCATGCAAAAACGGATTGTTGAATAAAATTCATACGTATTTCTTTGGGCTTTCTTCTTCACAATTTTTTATTGCTGCACGTTTTGTCGGTCCGCTGATCCTCGAATCTCACTCATCCAGTGCAAATTTTGTGAATTTGCGCGCCGGCTGTCGCGTGTACTGCGCCGTGTCGTATCGTTTCCATGCCACATCAACGCGCGGCGGAGAGCTAATGAGGACACGGTATATTGGTCAACGTTATTCTTCACATCGCATGTTTGCAATCAATGAAAATTGGCGATGTATTGTCCGATGATGAAGTATTTGTTTTGGGAAACCTATTAGACTGGATCTGGCACATGTGTGTACGAGTGTATTCTGTCTAGTTACCTTCTAGTAATTAAAGTTATTCCCCACGACTTTTGCACGACTTGCAAATTTTCCGAACGAGAATGTAATCGGTTGCATCAGCATGCTGTTGTAATATCTTTACTTTGCAAAGTATACGTGGGATTGTGCAATATTACTTCAGATTTTAATAATGATTATGGAAAATCGATATATCATTAGGAATAGGATAAATAGGTATGCATTGGGTTATTTTTATTTATTTTTTGAAAAGAAGGAACTGATATTGTTTCGAATGGTTTTAGCGAAGTTACCATTGTCATGTTAAAATGAACACAATCATTATTAGACAATTACATTAATTTAGAGAGAAAATGATAATGACCCAGACCGGACTTGAACCAACAACTTTCATATTACAAACAAACGTGCCATATACGAAACTGGAAATATATGGCATTTTGTCTATAATGGACAATTTTCCGAATTAAATATTTACAGACGACAATATTCCGTTATATACAAATATTTCAATCCTAAAAATTCCGTGGTATATAGAAGGCCTCTTGGAATTATAAAATTTCCTTAAATATAAATGATAAAAATACATTTATTTTTGGTTTTTAACAACCTGACTTCCAAAATGCCATTTAGTCCCTGTTGCTGTTTTTGATTAAGTAATACGCGGAAAACTGTCAAAAACTGAAATAATGGCCTTTGAATTGAGTTTCTGTATATGGAAGATTATTTCAATTCGGTCGGAGGCATTATCTTTCACTTTTCAATGATTGCAATTTACTATTAATAATAGTCACATAAATGAAGATAATACACATAATAATGAAGACCACGACTACTAATGATGGTTTCCAAGTTAATATTAATGGAACCCTAGCAGAAATATAAGCAAAACTTTACAAGTTTAGAAATAATTACAGTGATCTAAATGTATTTCTTGGTTTCTTGAAGATAGTGTTTAGCAAACATTTTACAATCTATATGCTAGCATATTGTATGAAATAAAATGCCAATTAAAAAATAAATGTAAAAAAGTGATAAAAATGAAAACCACCAACTGGTATTGAATTTCGTCAACCGAATAATGAAATTCTTCGGAACCTGAGGATCCAATGCGGTTCCTTCGTAATTCGTTCGCTACGTGATCGCGATGTATTTTTGATGCTTTCTTCGTAGCAAGTCACCTTTTTCTTCCGCGAGTAGGGGAGAAGTATGTCGAGAAATGATAAGTGTCTGCGACCGCCCGGCTGTGCCTCCATTCACGTGCAGACGCGCGCAGCGAGAAGAAAGCTCACGGTCGCGTTCCATGGTCTCGGTCATCTTCCGCGTTCGCGAAGAAACTCGCGCGCGCGTGTTGCATTTGCGCGGATCGCGCGTTTGTGCTCGACCAACTCTACTATGCCCTGATTAACGCAACGCGTTGCGCGCCGGTACGGATGCAAAGTGTCTCTTTCCTCACACTCACACATGCACACTACATCCAGCAATGTAAATAATTATCTCCTTCAGAGGCACTAAAACTGAACAAAATGTGCGCGACTTCGTACAGAATGCTGTGGGTGTTGGTGGTGGTAACAGCCGGTGTGACAGCCACACCAATAATGGAAACGTCTCCGGATGATAATACTCTATGGAGGGCGCTGAGTAACTGCAAGGATATGTCTCTAGACTGTTTTAAGAAAGAGTTTTCCGGTTATCTAAGTCAGGTTTTCGAAGCACGCGATTTGCGCGTGGCATCGTTCCTAAACTTTCGAAAGAATGGTGTGAACTATAGTGAGTGGTTGAGTGCATCTAGTGATAAGGACCAGGACGACGATTTGGCGGGAACTTCGCCCAGGGCCGCCAATCCGTTAGAGGAAGTGACGCTTTCAGCGCAGGACAAAATTAAAGAATTCTTTATCACACATGATGCACAAATATCCCTTCCCGAGTTTATCGCCGAAGGAGCATCTGTTCGGATTCAACCACGTGCTTTTCAAGATGGCGGTGCTCTTGTCAAACTGGACCTTGCCAGTGAGGACGAATTAAGCGGGGCGCTTCAGCCACGGTCATCTTCTGTCGGTGCGCCGAGGTTGTTCAAAAAACTCCGTAAGTTCATCTTATGTGACACACTTCCCTGCACAAAAAGTGCAGCAAAAAGCATCAATTAAGCACAGCTTTATAAAAAAAAAACCGTTAACAGAAATGGTTTGACATCCGGTTTGTAACGCTTCTTAAAATGGTTTAATGTATTCATCATTTGATGATAAGTATCGATTAACAATTCTATGTGTTTGTGTAGATATTTGTTGATTAATATATGTAGTAGTAGAGTAGATTATTTAGAGATTAACGGTGTTTCTAAAGATGATAGTTCATGGTACCACCGTGGTACCCTCAACGCTTTTGCCTGTTGCACTGAATCATAACATCTTCCGTCCGAAGAGATGACTTCATGTGTGACACGAATGTTTTTTTCTTCTGAATTGTAGGAAAGTTCATCGGCGAGCGATTGATGTGGGCCCTGGCGGCCCTCGTGCTCGTCGTCAAACTGCTGAGTTTGAAATTCATGTTCTTTCTACCAGTTTTCATGGGGGTTGCCGCCGCCAAAAAACTCCTGCTCAAGGTCATCCTGTTCGTCTTCCCGTTCCTGGGCCATCTGTTTAAGCTTTGCCCGTATTATTCACCCACGAAGTACCACCATCATCACCATCAGATTTCGCACTTGCACCATCTCCCACCACATCTTCACGACCTTCACGCTGGTGGCATCGAATTAGATCATCCACCTCCTGGATGGCATGAGCACGGGGAGCATGGCGAACATGACCATCATCATCATTTAGGTACCAGTGGCGAATACTCAGAGGACTTGGGATACTATTCTGATGGTCCTGGATTCGGTGCACATGAGTGAGTTTTACCATTATGGACCATCTCAACAACAGACGTTTAATTTTCATTTTCAACTTAGGCTATTGCGTCGAAAACAACAAGCTATTCCCACAGAAGAAGACGACGAATATTCTCCAAGACGTCCTCCATATGTAGGATATCCGAATCCAGGTCCTACAAAACCATATGGACCTAAATCATCATTACTAAGTGGAAAGGACGTAACAAAAATCAAAGCTGGACCTTTAAGTCCTGCCGAAATTGAGAATATGGTACTCAAGGCTGAGAAGGAAGCAATGGTAAGCGACACAAATAAAGTTACTATCTTAATACGACATGTATTTCGAAACTAAACAAGTCTATTAACTTGAATGGATTTGATTAGCGGTAAAAGTTTCACTTAAGGAAATGTTTAAATAACCGATTATCGGAACACGAGAATGAGAGTATGTGGGTTAGTTTAACGAATGCCGGGAAAGCTTTTATGTTATTCAAAGTTTACACAATCGTCTTTCTATCATCATAACCTTTTTGGAAAATTTCACAATTTCGTTCCCTTCGTCAAAAAATAAAGCTATTCTTCTTTTAAAACTAGAATCTTTGAATGCCAAAAGATTTAAACTGCATGATTATACAATCAAAATTAGATCTACAACTTTATGACTTCATTGGATTTTCGGTATTGTGAGATCGTAAAAACTATCATAAAACAAAGCATTGCAAAGCATTTTGTATGCACTTCACATGAACTTTTGAAAACTTTATGAAGAGTTTATTCAGTTGTCTTCTTTGTTAACTTTATGAATGGTTTTATGCGCTTATTGTATTAAGAAGTGAAAATTTCAAAGTAGGTCAGCGTTAAGTCATTTCGCTATAATTGTTTATTTTGACTTATTTATTCACGTTCCTCACGATTAATGTTGTTGGTCAAGTTGGATTTTTAAAAAAGCATAGATTTTAAATCTACTTCTCTAAGTTAATCACTATATCGAGCCAAATTGAATTAATTTAACATTGATTGTGAAGATATTAATTAAAAGATCTGGTGAATGTTGTTTTTATTAGAAAGAGTTTCGTTAAATCTTAATTGATTCTCCAATAAGAAGTTTGCAGAGGACGAGGCCGTAGTTAAAATTTAAAGATGATTTTCTTATTGACATAAACAATTTTAGTTGAAAGCTCGCCTACAAGAAGAACAAAAACGTGTCGAAGTGGAAAATAAATTACTGCAGGACAAAATCAAAAACTCCCTTAAACTGCAAGAGAAACTCAAAATCCAGTCGTTGGTAGCGAAACAAACATCAAAAATAGCAGCGGCATACCAACCACCATCACCAGTAACTTCTCAGCAATTAATCCCACCGCCTTATGTGAACACATACCTGCCTCAACAAATTCTACCTGTGAGTAATAAATAATTTTATTATGTATTAAGATAAAACCAACTTGGGTGAACGAATACTTTGAAGAAAGGTAATTTCTCTAATTAATTATCCATGCAATATTTGCATGTTTGTGGGTATTTGACGTGTTAAACTAGGAAGCGTTTTCCCACCATAAC
>WSZQ02104646.1:19899-51309 GCA_019419845.2 Weissflogia rhopalogaster
AATTAATTATCCATGCAATATTTGCATGTTTGTGGGTATTTGACGTGTTAAACTAGGAAGCGTTTTCCCACCATAACTCTTAAAATATTAAATTATTTTTATTATATGTTAAAGATAAATGCACTTTAGATTAAAGCAGATGTAAATATTCGCGGGAAATGTTATAAAGTGTTTTTAAATTTCCATATAGAAATATTGAGGTAAATATCATTATTAAACTTCTCTGTATTTTGCAGCCACTTCCTCATGCGCAACCAATTTATAGCCCACCGGTTTCACATAACCAACCTGTTTACAATACACCCACAGCACTATCATCCATGCAGAATCAACTTCAAACTGCAGCTACCAATATAAATGCCAATACAAAATCTCTGAATTCGCTAGAATCACCTGGAAAATTGGGAATAACTGGAGCTAATACAGTCTCGAATTTACAAACCAATATATTGGATCCGTTCTACAGTCCTATTCTTCAAAAAATCGACAAAATCTTCAACGAGCTGCTGATAGTAGATGAAAACTGCAGGGAGAGACTTGTGTGCAATATGTACAGCGAACCGGAGAAATATAGTCCACATAGTAATCTAATCAGTGCTGAATTAAGCAGGTAATACTAGTATTATCATATTCCTAAAAACTGCTCCAAAACTTTCTACACTTATTGTTGTTGAATGCGCAGCCGGTAAAGTCGGTGATTCGTCGCGATTATTTCGCTTTCGTGCATTTTATCAATTTGTGCTGCATATCCGGTTCCCTAATCGGAATATTCCGTGTCGTGGACTAACTGCAACTTTTTACTTTCCGCTGTGTCTTTTCTTTGCAATGTCTCGTTTCTTAGTTCAATGTCAATTTTATCGCCCATTTAGTTCCGCTTCCAATCCTTCCTTTAAAAATGCAATGAGGAAAAATCGACAATAAAAATTGCAAACACAATTGCAATAATCGTAAAACTGAATTGTTTCGCTTTGACCTGCTTTAATTACCTGACCAGAATTGGGCACACTCAATTAATTTCGGTACATTGTTTTTCATAACTTTCATAATTTATTTCTATGTTTATTAACCAACTAATTAATACAATTACCTGAAATAAATGTATTTCTACGTCATCTAATGACATCTATAAAATACTAAAATGATAGGTTAAGTCAGAGTAGTTTAACACCTACTCTAACTTAACTTAACCTATAAATGTCATGGTAGTTAAGGGGTTAATCTGACAATATGAAAGACAATATGAATATTAATTAATTAAAACCGTATTATACAAGTAAATATGAGAGTGGAAAGAAATGACACTAAATTGTTATTATAACGCTTAGTTAGGTGTGTGAAGTGTTTGCGCATGTCCTTGTTTATATAATTAGCGCCGGAATGCCACGGCGCATTCATTGCGGTGCGCGAAGAAGGTCACCGAGAAGAAATTGACCCCGAAATTTATATGCGACGCACACATATACACCGGCGCATATTTTGGCTCTGTGGACATGTTAATCGTCTTCCAAAAAATAGCTTTATGTATTTACAATGACACGCAGGAAAGGCAAAACGATGAATAATGTCGATAATGTATTATCGAAGAATTATAGTCATCCGGGCGGATATTCACAATTGTCATATTCACTTGATGATGATGATGATCGCCGTGAGGTAGACGAACATTTGTGAAAGTCGATTTAAATTTCGTTAATGACCTAGATGCGATTTCAATTCAGAGTTTAAAGTTGTCATAATCACAAAAAAGATGTTGAATTTAAGTTCGTTATGTTCTTTTAGTTTTCTTAAGAGTCTTCTTTCTTTAGTCTCTTTCTTTTAGTCTTAAAAGACATGTAACAGGTTACATTTTATTATGTTATGTTTGGTAAAATAGGTATTTATAACTCGTATAATACAAATTATCAAATTTATTTAGCTAGAGATCTTTTAGGTTAAGCAAAACAGAGGTAGGTTAAGTAAAAACAGTTTTTAACCTCTTATAATATACATAAGTAGATTATACATAATTAACTCTTTATCTTTACTTTCATACCGTCTTCGTGCGTGAAGATACTTGCGTTCACTTTTTTCGCTCTACTGTTCCATATCTTGATCTCTGATAACATTTACTTACTCACTTCATTTCTTCCCAACCAACTTAAGTATCAACTCATATATTTGATGTTTGTTGTATGCTGCTCTTTATAAGCTGTTCTTGCAGTGTTTTGATCTTGTTTTTTATCATATTGTTTCAGAGATGCTAGCGAATTGCAAAAACCGCTTTCGAGTAACAGCGCCGTGATCCGCTTCTACAAATATGTGCAAGCCGCTCGAGACGGTCAAGACAAACGCGACTGCGCAACACTCTATCCGGCATGTACGCTGAGCATTTGAGTATGTAGCAGTCAGGATGCCATAGTTTTACACGTATATCCGTAAGACTAACCTCAAGAAGAGACCAAGTGAATATTTAAGTATTTATTGATCAAAGCAAATCTTGTTTTTTCTATTTATTTTATTATTTATTCCACTATTTATTCGTCTCTTTAAAAATATTTCTTTTTTATTTATTGTAAACAAAAAAAAATCGAGTATTATTATATTAAATTAATTTATTGCCTAGCTGTAATTGGAATTGATAGTCACTAATGTAATAGAATGCTCAAAATAGCAAATAATTTCGGTGGATGTAAATAATGTTGATGGAAAACAACATTGATGATGAGTTAATTCTAGTTTTATTTATAGTTGCATTCTGTGGGACTCTTTTTTGTGCTGCTTATCGAAAATAATGCAGAAATGATACCATTTTTACTAATTTTTCTACCTATGTAAAATAATACGTAATGACTTCTTTGCCTATGCTAGTAATTTGTAAAGTATTGCGTGCCTCGAATATGTGAATATTTATTTATAATTTGAAATAGTTTTAAATTATTTGTAAATTTATAGGATGTAGTTTATAAGCTTGTGTAAATAAGTATTTTCGGAAATAAATGTATTTGTGATAGAAGAAAAATATACATTTCGTTTTTGTTAACGACGAAGAGTCTGAGCTTCTAAAACCAAACGTAATAGCAAATAAAATTCACTGTGCGGGGAAGAATTTTGGTACTGGTCAAGGAAAGTGGTGAGTCTACACACAGGCATAACAAGAAGCTACACACAGTTTCAGAAAAGTTGTCTGTTGCTATCAAGATAAGAAGTTTATCCTTTTATTCACACATTGCGAGCATGCACCCGAAGCGACTAACGAGATGGATAATGGAGTACCAGAAGGACAAAAAAGCTCAACACATCTGGATGAAAAAGAGAGAAAAAGGCGTGAGAAATGGGCATTACCCAGCAGAACTACACTTATTCCCACTGTCTATGAAGGTCAAGGATCAATAAACAGCCTGTAGGGCCACGGAGAAATTTAGTCGTAACTGAACGCAAAATTGAGTTTGCTATCTTAACCTAGGGAACCAACATAACTTGTTTAAAAATAAAATAATTTCTAAAATTAAATATGATCTATATTTTAAACATAGATAATAGAAATTAGATGATGTGCTCTATTGCCAATGACTATTTTCCTTCAAATTACCATAACCAAAAATATGGCAAAGAATCCACAGTAACGACCATACAATTCCTTTATGCCAGAGACATAAATTGTCAATACTAACATGTTCCCAGCATGTCAAAAGAGGTTACCCAATGAAATACTCCTAAAAATACTTGATAATTGCGATTACAAATCATTAAAAATTGCCCGGAATGTAAATCTAGAATGGATGCAGTTAATCGATTACATAATAGAGGTAAGCCTGCTCAAATTCATAAGTTTATTTGTGATAACTTCCAATATCTCTCTAATTATATCTTCTCTATATTTTACATTCAAATTATATAGAAAAGATGTTCAGCAGAAATATCTCCTGAAAAGTATCTCCAGATATCGGACAAATGGACTGGTTCCTTTGATATTAATTTATTATATGATAATTGGAAGAGTTGGCGAAATTTGGAAATAATTGATATAAAAAATGAAACAATTATTCAAAATGATATTAGTGTTGATAACAGTATTTCTTCCATGAGTGTAAAAGGTATTATATCTGTTAAAATTGATCTATAAAGATGTTTATACAATTTTTAGGGGGTTATATGATAATTGCAAAAGGCAATGAAATAACACTTTACAATACTAATAAATCTTTGATCAAGAAATTAACATTGGAATCAGTTACAGCAATAGATGCAGTACATCTCATATCGCCTGGTAATAATTATTTGTATCTGTGGAATTTACATGTCTCATTTGAAATCATTTTTATAGACTATGATAGATATCCCACGAATCTGATTGCTCTCTGTCTTGAGATAAGTAATATTTACTTACTAGATCTTTCAGGAACTCACGTAAATTGTAGTTTTGAGTGTGATTATGGTTTTGCTGCTTATAAAGAATATTTTTGTGGAATGAAAGATGGATTATTAAAAGTCGCTAAAGTTGATAGCCAAGTCAATAAGTACACTGTCTTAAGAACTGTTGAAATTGATACAACTGCAGATTCTCTTGTATCAGTAACATTAACAAGCCATCGTGTTATTATCTTGGATAGAAATATTGTCAAAGTATTGGAGTATGATTATGAAACTCCCAAATTAATTACTTTAACTCAGCTTCAATATACTGTTGATTATGACAGGATTTTGGGAGAGTTTCATACATGGATATTTCAAGATGAGATTGTTATCATTTTATACTGGGGTAAAAACGATACTTACATATTTAATTTTTCTTCTAATATTTTTATATTTTTAGGATTACGGAGTGATGATCAAGTTCTTGATATTTACATTCTTGATAAAGGTCCAAATGATAAATTGAAGCCTGTACAAAGTTTGAAGCCGTTCGATTTGTTCGAAGATGAGATAAATTATGTTTGGTTTCATGCTAATACTTTGATGTTGATTTTAATGCATGGACTTATTGTTTTCTATGATGTGCCAATTTGGGGGAAGTTAGATTTTCGATATTATAACAAATCGATGATTGTTGATAATCTCACACCGATTGTTGAGGTGAATTTGGAAGAAAGTTACCATAAGCGTGTGTTTTTTATTGCTGGTCGGTCAAGGATTGAATCTATAGTGTGCCGGATAAATTTAGAGATATAACAAATATATTATTTAAAATTTATAGTCACTTAATTTGTACTTGGAAGGACTGGCTTTATATCCTTTCTTGTGTTCCTCCATGTCGGGTTGGCCGAGTGGTCTAAGGCGCCATATTTAAGCTCTGGTTCTCGTATGAGAGCGTGGGTTCGAACCCCACACCTGACAATTTTATTAGTAGTAACACGTATGTTAATAGATAGTAAAACGATGTATTATTCTATTTAATTACATTTATCATATATAAATCGTACGCAAGGCTTCAAATTTTGAAAAAAATCATCGCGGCATGTACATGTTAAGTAAATTAGTAGGTATACCTTCACACAGTTTCACCGCTCGCCGTAAAGAATGTGACTACACCCATGCATGTCACGTACACCCTCAATAATTCACATTTGGTTTCTATTTCCGTTCGGGCTAGTATAAAACGCGCCCACCGCAGAATAATCATCATACTCACTCCATCGTTTCGTTGACAAACAACAATGCATCAATTCCTGATCGCCGCTATCCTTTTGGGTGCCGCAGGCAACCTACAGGCCCAGCGATCTGCTGTGGACGTCGCCGTCGATGTATACCACACTTGCCTCAAAAACCTAGATGTCAGCTGTGTGAAGCCAAAAGCCCTCTCATGGATCAGCACCGTCTCCAATGATGATGTTATCACGATCACTGAGGATTTAATGGTTGTAAAGAAACAGGATGCTCAACCCGAGGTAAGATATTTACCTTAAACTATAACCACAGAATTTAATACGGTGTATTTTGCTTCAGGAACAGCGTGGTGCCGCCGACATCTTCGATGCCTTCGAAGACTTCCTCCAAACTCACACGCTGGTAGCTAAAGTCCCACAGATTCTCCGCTCCGATGGTCCCCTCGGTTCTCTCGTCCCACGTTCCTTCCAGGCAGAGGATTTAAACGTGCCCTTGGCTTCCACTGGCAGGTCTAAGGTTGTCAAGAAGGTCATCCTCCCCTTCCTCCTCGGATTGAAATTCAAAACAGCCATTCTTGTGCCTTTGGCGTTGGCTCTAATCGCTCTGAAGACGTGGAAGGCTTTGACTTTGGGCCTCCTGTCAATGGTCCTCACCGCCGCCATGGTCATCTTCAAGTTCACCAAGCCCAAGGTGGTTAACTACGAAGTCATCCACTACCCACACCACATCGATCATCATGAACATCACTTCGATCATCATCTTGATCATCATATCGATCATGCCCCAGTCGCCACTGGATGGGACTATGGTCACAGCCGTCAATTGGATGCTCAGGATATGGCCTACAAAGCCTACGCTTAAACAAATTTGGAACCAAAGGGCGGATAATGAATTAATTTGAATAATTGTTAATAAATTATTTATTTATTATTAATAAATTTATGAATCAAATATGCTTTTCTTGTTTGATTATATTCCAAATTACATGTGCGTAATGTGTTTAAGGGTAATAAAAAGAACATTTAAGTTAAGAGGTAACGAGTTGAAAATATTTTACTGCTGTCACATCTTTTATTAGTTCTCATAACTTTAATTGTTTCAGTTAGTATTAAATTAATTTTGAATATGATAACAATAAGTGCATTTGAAAATTCATTTATGAAGAAGTTGGTACAGTGATACAAGGGAACTGAATGGAAGTTGTAACGATCCAATGTATCACAACTACGGTATCGCACCTCACCTCTTAATAGGTTCTGAATAGAAAGTAAGGTTGTGTTAGATATAACCTAATAGTCTATTCACTTGGCTTCTACCGACATTTTTGAAGTATACAATGAAGATGAAGATCTGAAGAAATACAGAATCGATGGTCCCGGGGATAACATATTGTTAAGCGGCCAGAGAGTCAAGTTTCAATGAAGGTCCCTATGGCCAGGCACATTTACACATTGCCCATTTGGCAACAATAAAATTGCCTCTGTGTGGAACGTGGGAAACAAAAAAGTCTAGTTGGTGAAAAGCATGGGTGAACAACCTTTATATGAGGGGGCTAGTAAAAATGTTGTTTTTTACAGGGCCGTCTGCAATGACCAAAAGGTTGGTCTCTCTTGAACTTAGCATGCTTGGTGGGCTTATATGAAAAATCACTTATCCCTGGTGTAAGCCTTTAAAAACTTTGTTCTAATCATTAAAATGAGACATAATACGAAAAAGAGAGAGAGATTGAAAATGCTATAAAAATAAAATATACTTAGAAACAATACATTGTTTGTATGAATACTTTCTTCAGATATCTATTTATTGAACTATGATTATGATAGTTATTCTAAGAGATATACGTTTGTTATAAATTTAAACGTAAACGAATAATTTTTCTCTGAAATGAACTACCTTCAGCAGAAGAATTTGTCATGAATAAGATCAATTATTTATTTTTTAATTTAAGTTTTCCGAGAGAAATTTTTATTGTTATGCTCGCTAGAATACTGGTCTAATTTAAATAATTTATATGACAGAAAGAATATGACAAAAAGAAAATAAAAATGTACCGAAAATAAATAAACAGTTAAATTACTGTCTATCGTTCAGAAATTCATAGACATTGCTTGAAACGTTTATAGTAGTTTCCTTCACAGTCGCGGTGTCAATATTAAAAATATCCGGTGAAAGAAATGAAATCAATGTAAACGAATCAATGTAAAGGACCCACAAACCCCGTTCATTCACGTAGCATATCAATCACGACGAATTCCGCGCCGACACTTTTCTTTCGACCGGTACCCGTTTCGTAGGCAAAACAATAGGTCGCCATTAGTATGCACCATAGATGCACCACGTGCCATTGCTGCGTATACCGACCGGTACACTTTTGCATAGCCCGGACCAATATGGCTGCCATTTCCGATCGCACCCGGCAATAAAAGCCGCCCACACTCTTGGCAAAGACATCAGTTGGCGACCACTCGTCTATCAAATTACATCCGATAGTTGAGCTTAGTGCAATTTGGAATCAATCACAATGATCGGCAAGGCATGCGTACTGGCTGTGTTGGTTGCCTGCGCCACGGCAACGCCTACCGGCAACTTCTGGAAGGGAACATTCCTGGACTCCACCGTTGAGGAGATGCGCTCCATGTGCAACAACGACGACGCCCTAGCATGCATCAAATTCAAGGCAATGTCCTTCATTGATAACTTATTTCAAAGGGACAGCTACAAGGTATGTTTTGCAATGGTTCTCCTATTTGTACTCAGTCTAATATTTATTGGTTTGAACGCTAGATCTCTGACGACGTTGAGGTCACCCGCAACGCCCGCTCCAATGAGGTGGATGCCCGTAGCTCGTCCTCGTGGGATGAGCGCATCGAGGACTATATCCAAACTCACGATGTCACCTTCAAACTTCCCCTGGTCAACTCGAAAGTAACTCTGGGTGCTCGCAATCTAGACCAGGATGAGCTCGACCTGAAGGTGAACTTCTCCAGCGACATGCAGGCTCGCAAGTCCAAGCTGAAGAAGATCTTCATTCCCATCCTCGTGTTCGTCGTGCTTAAGGCCATTACGCTCATCCCTCTCGCCATCGGTGTTCTTAGCTTGAAGGCGTGGAACGCTCTGCAGCTCAGCTTCTTCTCTTTCGTCGTCTCCGTCTCTCTGGCAGTGTTCCAACTTTGCAAAAAGATTGCTGCCGATAATGCTCACCCACAGATTGCCGCCCATTCAGCGTGGGATGGACACTATGCGGCACGGTCCTTCGATGACGCTGCTCAGCAAATGGCTTACTCTGGCTACCAACAATAGTAGGTGCAGAATGTGTAAAATTAAACGACTGTTGACCTAAGAGTTGGCATAACGACTCTTAATTCTTGTTGACTAGGATGTGAATTATTTATGAAAAATTTGTATTTATTTATTGCAATGAAAAATAGAATATTAAAAATATTTCTGTCTATTTCTTCCTAAAGTAAATATAACAATGGACCTCTATGTACAATGATTTATAAACTGTTTTATTGCTTTTGTTGTACATTATAAGGTTTTAAATTTTACATTTTAAAGCAATGTATTCAAATTCCTGCGGGGTTAAGGAAACTTTTTTTTTCGAACTTCCTTCGCATTTTATGTTATTCGTATTTATTCGTACCTTATTCCAATTTATATCATAGTGTTCGAGCAGCACATAGTCTTCATTATTGTGTGAAACTGTTAACGTGTCATAATTATTTGGAACGAGTTTCAATTATCACTTTCGCGAGGTTTCGAAATGGAATCTTGGCTCAGAAAGAAATATTCTTCTAATCAATTAATTGAGACATTTTTCTCAACTGAACTCCACAGAGACAGTTTTTGAATAGAACCAATGAACTTGGGTGTCGTAAATTCAATACAAAATTTCCTATTACAAGTAAATTTTGGGCGTGAACGTACAACTAGAAACGATTAGATACGAATAGGGAACGATTGGTAACATATGAGCAGCTTAAATGCACTATGATATTTTCTTCAACTTTATACAAACCTGATGTTGGGGAAGATATTTGCTATCTTAATTCTAGGAACAGAAACCTTGAACAGATCTGTCGACAACATGGAAGACCATGTTCTCTTGGTTCTCTGACAATATAGAGCTCCATTGCCTTACACTTCTCTTTCATTTGAGTACTTTAAGTGCGGCAATTGGCATTTGGATGAGATCCTCATTATAACAATATTATGTGGCGCCACAGACTCTATACTGGCAATGAGTCTTGGTCTCCGTAGTCTTGTTACATGATTTCGTTGTATGATATTTCTGGGAGGACCGATCTCTGACACATCGTGTGAAGTTTCCTCATTATTTGGGGAAATATATTTTGCGAAGCACGTACCTATTAGGTATATGATCCACGATAAAATTCTCATTATTTAGAATATTTTATATTTTTAGATTGTAACATAGAAAATTGCAGGGCCATATTAAAGAATATTTGGTACATTAACAAAGTAAACCATTGGACTAACAGAAACATCAGCTTCTAGCAAAAATCTCTGGTAAAATTCCACATTTCTTGTAAATCTTAAATAACACATTCAAAAAAATATGATTTATAAAAAAAGCGTTCGTAATATACATGATATCATTAAAATAAAATGGAACTTGCCAAACTGTAAAAATATGAATACTAAAACATATGACCCGAAACGCCAAATAAGTCCTTAGCAAACCTACATATCTGATCTGAAAATACGTCGCATTATAATTAGTTTGCTACCAAATTTGAAACATCCTCTTCATACAGTTCATCATAACGTTACTTCCTTTAACTTGAGAAGTGGCCTATTGTTAACTTCATTGCAACCAATTCGATTAACCATTAGAATTCAAAAATCGTCATGGCGTCGGCCGTACGCGATAATGCGTTAACTTTCGTTTTTCATGCATTATAAATACCGTTTGTAAGAACTAAAACATTATCAGTTCGGTGCTAGCAATCAAGCAGTCAACTAGTCATCTTTTAATCAACTTTATTCCTCCCACAAAACAAATCAAAATGATGAAGTTTGTGATTGCCGTTGCTTTCTGCGCCTGCATTGTGTATGCGACGCCCATGGAGACGGAAAATGACGGTACTTCCTTGGAGCAAAATATTGCTCACTGGATCGAAAGACAGGAATTCTCCGTAGAGTTGCCCTTCGTCGGTTCTAAAGTAACCCTGGATGCTCGTCACCTCGCCGATGATGAGGTGGACATGAAAGTGCAATTGTCCAGCCAACCTGAAGGTAATCCTACAGAAATATTGAAGTTACGCAGATTCTAATACGTTGTTTTCAGCTCGTAAATCCAAGTTGAAGAAGATCTTCGCCCCGATTTTGATTGTAGTCATACTGAAGGCTATCACCTTGATCCCTTTGGCTTTGGGTCTCCTCGGTCTGAAGACCTGGAACGCCATTCAGCTGTCTTTCGTCACCTTCGTCGTGTCCATCGGTTTGGCTGTCTATGAAATGTGCAAGAAAATCGCTGCTGACCACGTACATCCTGTGGTATCTCATTCTGCTCCTTGGCCCGCCGCGAGGGCCATGCAGATAAACACTAGTGATATGGCTCAACCTCTTGCTTACTCGGCTTACAACTGAACACACTGAATATGAATATGATTGATTGATTATTTATTGTTTATAATTTATAATAAATTTATAAAGATAATTTATTTAAATACTGTAATTTTATTATGTATACCATCAACTAAAACCTAATCTATCTCGTTTAATCAGATTTGAATTCAATTTTGAAATTTAGGCCGTCTGCCTAGTAACGCTTCAAAATTCTTCCCAGATTCTTTCTTGAAATATATTTCAAAGAAAAAGGCTACAACGGCCATTAGAAGACCTGAAGCAAGAACCACAAAACTACCTGCAATTTGTGCGTAATGCAAAGGTCTTTCCACTTGATCGTGCGCCATGTTTTCAATCTTCTCTATGTCAAGCGGAAACGCCATTTGTACATCCTGGCGAAGGGCGTCACCTGTCCAATATGCTAATAAGCCGTACTGTGCGCATTGTAACATGAATATATCCAAACTAGCCAGAAACGGTGAATTTTTCGATAAATACGGCATTGTATAGTATTCATACAAAATCTCGGACAGCAATCTGTGCGTTTTGAGGATAGATTTATTTTGGAATCGATTGAGATTGAAAACTGTAATAAAGAACTCTTGTAAAAGTTGTATTATTTATTAAACTTTAACTTATGATACCTTTTTGAAATTTATAAGCGAAGTAAGCATGCTTTTTGCTTGTAACGTATTTTGTCATAAGATAATCTTCGTCTTTTATATAAATGCGATCTGCTACCTTTCTGTGACTGATCTAAAAGTAGATATTTATTTGTCTATTCTGTAATGTAAGTAATTTAATTCATTCTGAGTGCATTTAGTGTAATTGGAATAAATTTAGAGCAATCAGAATGCATTTATGTACCTTAGGATCCTCTCCAATAGGTTTAGGTATGAAAGGATCTTCAGTAACAAGGTATACATCACTCCGAGCTAAATCCTCAATGGTATCTATCTTTTTTTCACATCTGTAACGAACAAACAAAATCTTTGAAAATCATGAACTTTCTGGAGAAATATGATTTTATCTACTTACACAGGCATAATAATAGTGCTTGATAACTTTGTCGAGTATATAGAAGTAAGAAGTAAAGCTGCAAAGGATGTGATAAAAAAGCCAAGTCTTCTATGCATACATCGGAACATTTTGTCGTAACGAATCAAAACAGGTTGGTTTATTGCCATTCCATATACATACACCGGATCTATTTTTCTATGATTGTTTTGGAAAAGTTTGCCAGATATATAGAAAAACAGTTGCAATGATGTTAAAACTGCATAGAAGAGTATCCATATACTTGGATTAAATATGATGATGTAGGATAACCAACCGTTAATTGGGCTGAAATTATGGATTTTATATTATGGCATGAATTAAAACTAGCTTCCTGAAATTCAACATGACCACAATCGATACAATATGAAACTCAATAAACTCTATAATCAAAATACGCCAACTTACTTTGGCTTGGGTACTAAGATACCAATTTTCGCTGTTGTATATGGAGCAACCAAATCAGTGTTAAAATACCTATCATAACGAATCATCATCATTGCTGAAATAAAATAAAAACACCAATTAATTACTTTATTCAATAAAGTAATATTTCTGCTTACAAAACGTCATATCAACTAGTCGATTATCCAATAAATAATAAATATCCGTCATCAAAGTCCTTGTTTTTCCCATGACTAGAGTTAAATTTCTATACTCCACAAAAGCCATCATATAATTCCATATCGTTCCTCTTCTTTTAAAGGGATCTGTGTAAGGCACCATGTACCCAGAAGCAGCAGTAAATTCGATTCCTTTACCATTTACAATTTTTTCCCAGAATAAGACACCATTGTTTTCATATACCAGTCTATCATCTTGGAAATGCCAATTAAAAATCTCCAATTGGGTAGACCTTAAGTAAGGTTGACAGTAAAATGTTATCTCAGGGATATCAAGAGGGAAACTGAAGTAACCCACAACAATATTCGCCAAATGGCGTACAAATGGAGAATTAAAGATGGAGTCGATACCATTTTTATTCTGAGTTAGGATCAAATACTTTTTATCATTATATCTGGAATTGTTATCATTTTGCATGAATGTTTCAATATTTTCAAACACTTCTAAATTATCTGAATGAAAAATGATATAGTTAAGACATCTCTCAGAAGGATGAATATCTTCCATGTAAACGGAATCATCAAATATGAACATTGTCACGCTAGGCACATGTCGAATATGAATCTTTATTTCATTTGATACTATTTCTTGATCAGTAATTAAAACCACACATTGCTTGAAGTTAATTTCCAATAAAGCCGTGAATATTAATTCTAACATGGAAAACAAAGATATGTCTAATGTCCACATTGTTCTAATTTCTGATATAAACTGTTATTACTAAATTAGTAAACGTGCATGTATTCATTTCCTAATTGCGTAATATTATTTCTTAAGTAAATAGGAAAAAAATACACAATAATTAATTGCCCGTAGGTCAATTGATTACTAAAACTAATAATAACGTTCATCAGTGAAAAATAACAGGATACATACGATACAAACTAATACCAAAAGGTGCAATTAGGAAATTAAAAAGTCAAACACCAATAATGGTACTCTTAATATGCATAATATGCATCCGTAGGCCTTTGAATATTTACGGCGTGTCATGTATGTGAAAATATGCGTTCTTTTACAATGCGCGCTTATTTTATAGAAGAAATATTCAGTTCACTAGGTTCTTTTCTACAGTCGAACTTGGCGTTCTTAGTGACCACCGTTACGCATACCAAGTTGGTGCGATATATCACTAGAAGAATGCGGGGAAACCACCGAAAATCGAAAACGGTTTCACTCGAAAATTTCAATTTTGTAAATACGCCCCCAAAACAATACAGTGGAGCAGGAAATCGGAAGCATAGGGTAAATAGAAACGGGTATACTCATGGGAAATTGGAAACCGGACGTATTGCAGCAATCAAACGGTAGCTGTAGCGGATAGGCATACCATAATCTTCGATTTGGGTGCTAATTGTTAAGCAAGACGCGCGGACGCCCCCGTCTTGTGGCGTGTTACTTCCATCAAAAACTCGTCGATATATAACCGCACCCAGGCCCGTGGATTATCATTATTCGCTCAACTGCTTCCATCGATAGTTATATAAATTTATTTTCTAATCTAGTTTTATTTACTTCGCTAGTCGTAGAAAATGTGGCGGTTGACTGTGTTGCTGATCGTCGGTAGCGTTGCTGTGCATGCACAGAATGCCACCCCTAGAAATGGCAACGAATTGGTGGATAATGTCCTTCAGACTTGTGCGGATACCAACTGTGTGAAATTTAATGTTCTGAAGTATTTGGATCATGTACTTAACTTGGAGACGGATGCCAGAAGCGTTAAGGTCAGTTCAGAATCTATTTTTTAGGTTTATCTAAGTTGTTTTTTGCTTACAGAACATTGATAACGCAATCTTCAAACGCATGGCGAGAATTGTGAAGACCCATGAATTCAGGATGCAATTGCCCAGGTTCTTTGATGGATCAGAAGTGGTATACAACACCAAGGATGGTCTTGATATTACTCCACCTACAAATGAAGGTTTATTTCATATTTTTCTGTCTTTCTGGTTTGTTAATATAATATTTAAACTAATTTTCAGAACGTGGTTTTGGTCTGAAAAAGAAACTCCTCTTCCCAATCATGCTTCTGCTCAAATTGAAGATGCAAGCTTTGATGCCGATCTTCGTTGGTCTGTTGTACATGAAGACAATGAAGGCATTGATTCTCAGCAAGTTGGCCATCGTTCTGGTGATCGGTTTCATCGCCTACCAGTTGATCGGCAAGGCTGGAATGAAAATGCCCTTGCCCATGACCATGGCCCCGTTGCCTCCTCTAGAACCACCAATGCCAATGTATGGTCCTCCTACGACCACTAGCTCGTATGAACCCGGTTGGGAGCCAGCCAATGGTGGACCATATGCGAGAATTTGGAGCAACTCAGCTTCCAGTTCTGGTTCGTCCGCCGTGTCCAACTCAGACAGTGCGCAGAACATTGCTTACTCATCTTATTACCCGGGAAGTTCTTCGAGTGCTTCCACCACAAGCCCTTAAGTCAATTCAACGGAACTACCAAAGATTGAACATAACTTATTTGTGTATTTATTTGTTTTGTTATTGTAGAAAATGAGATTATGAAAATAAATTATTTGTATGACTCTCAAATATTTTAATATTGTATTTTTTTAAATTCTGGGTATTTGTTTAATTATTCTATTCCTCTGTTATTTTTTCGGATAATAAATTATACTTTAAAATTTGAATATTTCTATATTTTAAAATTGTATGCTATTTTTGGCATCTATTGTAGTATAATAAAGCTCCTTATAAGATTTAGATAACTGTATTCCCGACGTAGCGAATTTATCATTCGCGTCTAGATGTCAGTAGCCGTATTTAATTCAAAATTTAACCATTGTTTTATAAAAACTATTTGCTTCGCAAATTGAGCCTCCCAAGTATCACTATTTAATGTAGAAAATTTCGTTCTTTATCTTGCAAAAAATGTAGAATTTTCAATATGGGAAAATTAAATTTTCGAGGGACTATTAGATGTATTTTTCTATTCATAATGCTGAAAAATTTAGACATCAAATGTTGGTAAACTATTTATGCAATTCAATGCCGTTAGCATTCTCTACTGCGAATGACAAACATTACGATGAATTATTCACCCATAGAAATCTATATTTGGTCACCTGTTGTGCGTTATTTTTGTGAACATAGATTCGCCGTAAAATTACAAGCAAACTTCGTTGTTCGTGACCTCCCCAAAAATAATGAAGTATGTAAAGGGTAAAAATAATAATACACATCTAAAAACCAACAGCTTCGTGTATCGATAGTAAAAGTTACAATTTCAGCGTACATCAGCGTTTATAATAAAAATAAATTCCAACACTTCATTTGCACTAGGTAATCGGATGTAAATGGTAAGTAGTGTTACGTGTAGACAACAATGATAATACAATTTCTCAAAGTACATGTTGACATTATTTTCCTTAACTGCAGCAGGAAGCAGGGTTAGGATCCTTGCCGGAACGTTTCGTAATATTTATCCTGGTAAACTCCTCAGCTACTGTTGGATGAATACCAACGGTGCTCATAAGCGTCTCCATGGTTAGATTGCTCCTAGGCAAACAAATAAATTAAGTATTTAGAGCGTGAACAGTCTAGTATAAATCTGGTTAACTTACTTCACAGCCGCTGCGAATCCTTGAATGACTTCACCGGCCTGTGGGCCGATGAAATGCATACCAATCACCTTCTGATTACCCTCGATGAGAGCAATCACTTTAAGGTAACATTGCAGAATGCTCTTCTGTGGAATGAAGAACTCTGTTGGTTTGTAGAAAGCATGATAAACCTCGATATTATCAGCGCCGTGTCGAGACGTGGCTTCTTCTTCGCTCAAACCAACGCAGGCATATTCCATCGGGGTGAAAACGGTGGTAGCAACATTGTCGTAATCCATAGTTGCGCTACCACTACCAAATAGACGGCGGGCAAGAAGGCGACCAGCGTGAATTGCCACTGGGGTGAGTTCAGGTTTTTTCTAGTGAAAAAAAGTATTAACTAAAAATTTACTGTTAATATTATTAAAGTACTTACATATAAAACATCTCCAACAGCGTAAATATGCGGAACGTTTGTCTGCTCGTTCACAGCGTCGATCTTCGTACCATCACTGGCAAGAGTAACTCCAGCATTTTGAAGGTTCAGCTCGGCGGTGAGTGCCCGACGACCGATTGCGAACAGCACCGTGTCGTAGGTATCCGAAAATTCCTCCCCGGAGGTGTTCTTGTACACCATGTTCAGCTTACCGTCGGCCAGCTTCTCTAATCGCACAGGCAGGCACTTGTCCAGGAATTTGATTCCACGTTCGGCCATCGCGGCGCGGATTAAACCAGCCATTTGTTGGTCAAACTCACGGAGGACGACAGAACGTACCATAACGGTGGCGTCGAAACCGAGACCTTTCAGGAAACCGGCGCATTCCAGACCGATGTCTACCAAGAGAAATGTTACAGGTCGAAGCATAGGAGAACAAAAATGGTTTTCATGAGAGTAATGTTCACCTAACGCCTGGTGACTACTGCGTCAGATAGTATCGGTATATTTTGGTACAGAAAGTACCGAAACTACCAGCGTAATATAGTGGAAGCTTAAATCGGTTTCAAAATTGATTTATCCGATACCGATACCTCTCTTTACATCCACAACAGATGGAAACGCTAATAAATTCGATAATACAGAGTAAATAAAAATACTTACAGCCAGCACCAATAACAAGTGTCTTTCCAGGTGGTTTGGTGTAACTGAAAAGATCATCGCTGGTAATACCGTATTCAACAGCACCAGGGATTTCGTTATAACGTGGACGACCGCCTACAGCGATCAGGAAGTATTTCGAAGTGAGGGAACGTTCACCCTGCTTGGTAGTCGTCACTACAGTATTAGCATCCTTGAAAGTACCCAATCCATTGATGTACTCTACTTTCCTAAGTAATCAATTCAAATAAAATAAATGACGAAAATATCGTGATGGAATAAATATTAAATGATTAATAGGCACTCAAAAATAAACTTTCACCAAATAAAGTAGAAACATTTCAAGCACAAAAACTTACTTGTCTCGTAATTCCACCCTTGTGACCCAATTCACAGACTTGATATGATTCTGTACGTTTTCTCGTAGCATCTCCCAGTTGTGCTTGATATTGTCGGCGTCAGGGAACTGCCAACCATAACTTTTAGCATCCTGTAAATGTGAAATAGTATAGTAAAGCGTGCAAATTCTTTCAAAATTAAAAACTTACATGTACAGATTCACCCAACAGGGCAGCCTGATGCATCAACTTTTTGGGAATGCAACCAACATTCACGCAAGTGCCACCCAAACCCCATTTGGTACCAATTGGCGTCGGCGTTACATAATCCAACACAGCAACCTTAGCACCTAAACTCGCAGCCTCTTTGGCGGCAGCCAACCCACCGGATCCGCCTCCAAGCACCACCAAGTCATAGTCGGGATTTTCTACAACAAAAATGCCGGTTATTATTATTTTCATCGCATTTGCCAACACATTGGTGGACTCGCACGAGATTTCTGGAACATTCGGTAGGTTTGCAGTAGACTTGCATATTTTGCCGGTATACGAACACGGAATAAGCTGCAAGGAAAAACGTCCCAAAAACGAGAATGATGTCGCCAGGAAGGATTTATTACCGGTTACAAAATCGCCACATTACAATCACAATATTACGGTAACATGCTTTACAATCCGCCATTTTGGTAGTAGCCAATTAGTTACAAATTACACCACAGTTAGTGCGCCACAATGACATGCCCAAGCTTGCGGTAGGGAAATCTGAGGAAAACCGGGTGGAAGCAAGTGCGAAAAATGTAGAAAAGTCTACCTACGATCAGCCTTAGAATCGCCAGGCATTGCAGGATGGTGTACACTGCGAATTTGCGCGTAATACACACCGGCGCACGCGAGATTACCGGCGGCAAGAATGAATGCGCCGCGTTTGAAGGTCGGATTGATGCGTTCTGATTTATACACAGCGTACGAACAAAAAACACGAAAAACTCAATGTCAAGTATGACTTTCCGACATTCTAATCGCTAGCCTCGGCGACGCTTTTACTTGATTGTTTTATATCATTACTACTTACTTCGCTGGGCGCTGCCAAACGCACTCGCGTAGCGATACGCGTGTCGATACGGATTCTCAAAAAGCAGGAACGAACGCTGCGTTGTGCCACGCACAATGACGTTCACGTTTCGCAGGAAAAACGAGGCGGCCATCTAACCACAAATGAATTATGAGCCAATTCTAGATTAAATGAACGTTCCTACACCTTTTTTACGAGACGTGCTCACCAGCAAACGACCGAGACACAACTGCGATAAGTTTACATCATACAAGGACGTTTAACCTCAAAAATTGTCAGCTGATTCCAAGTAAGTTTAAAAAATGTAAAGTTTCATTCACACTACTTGCAAATAAGAGTAAATTTTAAAGAATTTTAACATTTAAAGACAAATCAACCAAATAACAGCTAGATAACAGATGATAATCTTATGTAATATGCATAAACGTTGGAAATTTCCGTTTTAGCCTCAATAAATTGAGATCAATTTTCAGAACTGCCAAAACACTCTGTATATAACTGAAAAACATGGCTGTTGCGAGTCGCAGAGATTAGTTCGGCTCGGTTTGTCTCCACGGTTATATCGTGGTATCCACTTGAACGTTCTGTGTTTTACGATTACATAGAAATGCGTTCCATACTGATAACTGGTTGTAACCGTGGTTTGGGCCTAGGTTTGGTGAAGCATTTTCTAGAGCGTACCGACCGGCCAGAAGTAGTGATTGCAACATGCCGAGACATTGTCAAGGCACAGGTATGTTGATTAAAAAAACGAAATTACAACTTACCAATTGGAGCCATCTTCTCTTATAATTTCCACACGAATAAACTAGTTAACAATAAGAGTAAAACCGTAAGCGTAATTAATACGCCAACAAAGAGTACGTCCGACCAGAAACAAGTTCGGGTTGACACTGCGCGCCTCGCCGAGAATTGTCGAGTGTTCGTCTCGTAAACCAACGCGCGTTTTTGTACTACCTACTAACTTTATGTGCGCCTATCCATAAATTGTTTTTGTAGCACGTACAGTGCGATGTAATTAGGCTTGGAGTGGAATAGAAGTGTCTTGTCATTAATCTACTTCATTCGAGAGAGAGATTCTAGAAAGATATCCCACCATAGAAAAGATATTAAGTGTATTTTGTGGAATGCGATGTTGCCGGAATTCAATATAACGTACATACGTTGGAATGTTGGTAAACTATTTTCATTCATGTTTTGAGGAGTGACACGAATAAAACTGGCCACTATTGTTTGTTTTATTTGTGTTATTAAGAAGTTTTTAATTTACTTTAAATTGTGACTTTGAGATATTATATACTAATGCAACTTTTCAAACTCTGACATCGAAAGTGTTACCACTTTTACCACAATTACAAGGGCAGGCTACGGACTTGTCACCTCAGATTTGCTTGAAAATTAGTATACATTTAGAATAAGACTAGAAACTAGTTATACTCAACCTAGGTGATAAACAATTGCATTGCAAAACGCAAGAATATGTATATCAATATGATAGAACCGACTGAAAACAAAATTATAAGATTTTTAGGAAGGCGGCTCATAATTTATCCATATTAACTATTCCGTTATGCATAAACGAAATGTATCAGTTTCAGAGTCCAACAGGTTCCACGACAAACAAGCAATTTACTTTTTTTATTTTACCGAGCATCGACTCTATGATCATTGGCTCTATTCAATTTCTTTTCAATGTAATTAGTCATATTAGAGGCTAACACTATTGATAAGAATGATAAATTAGAATGATAAGAAGAATTCACTTTAATATGCTTCCCTACCGAGAATCGAGCCCGGGACCTCATGGACAGTGGTCATCGACCATACCACTGCGCCACTTGACTGGACATTTACATTTTTTGTAATTTAAATTATGTAAGGTAAAGAAACGGATCTGTAAATTTTGTAGACGGGATTCCGTATATTTCAGGTTCTGGTAGGTTCCACCGAACATGAAAATTTCCATTGCGTTTACGAAGTTTGGTTAAGTTCCTACGTCACAACAGTATTGTATGCTTTCTGAACACTCGTAATAATAACATACCTGTGGCGGTTCAGACCACACTTTTAACATGTATTAGATTTTGTCAAGTATTTAGATTTTAAATCTATTTGTTATACTTAATACAATTGCATCATTTCGCAATCAACGGCTCACCATACCCCATACTTTTATAGGTATATCTCAAGAAGAAAACATCCATAAAACCCCACACAAAAATATTCAAAAAAGAATGACTATTCTCATGTAATCCTCTAATCAATATCATACCACTTCAATCTAATTAACGTTACACATAAAGCAGTCTATTGATTATATTGTTCGGTGTACTTATCGCTACATTTTTATTTTCTTTTGTATTACTTACTAGAATTAGGCTCCAATGTCATACATTTTTGAAAATACTCATCGAAAAATTGATTAATTTGCAGTTGCTTTTGACAGATTTTCACGTTGGATAGTCGCGGCATATCACAACACAAACACTTACTAAACAATAACAATAGAATTTGTAAACGTTTAATTGTCATTTTCTTTATAATTCAAAGGAAACAATATTTTGGAATTTAAACTTTTTATTGGTACCAACACGCATGCAATAGCTTCACTGCCAAACAATATCGACGATATTTCGAAAATATTTTTTTCATTCTGGAGAATGCGTTATTATTTGAATATAATTAAAACTCATTTTGTGGAGTAAAGTTATTTGCCTTTCCAGCTTAATGAGTATTTTATGTATTTAGGGTATGCTTTATTATTCTAGGAGTTGATGGATTTATCGAAAAAGAATAAAAACGTACACGTTCTACCATTTGGTATGTTTAAAACTCATTTTAATCTGAAAAGTTAACTAATATTACAGTTAATTGTTTCAGATGGTAATATTTAATTATTGCAATATTTAATTGTAAAATTAAAATGATTAATTTTACAGATGTCGGTGATTTCGATAATCATAAAAAGTTCTCAGAGGAGGTTAAGAACATTCTTGGTGAGGATGGTCTTAACGTCCTCTTTAATAATGCTGGTGTTTCCCCAAAATATACGAGGCTTCAATTCGTGAAACCCGAACAAATGATGGATACCTATAAAATTAATACAATTGCTCCAATTATTTTGGCCAAGGTAAAGTTATACTAATACGTTTAGTTTCCTACAGTACTGTTTATTTGGTCTGTTTTAACATTGTAATTTAATTTAATTTTTAGACTCTGTTACCTTTTCTAAAGCAAGCAGCAAAGAAAAATGAAGCGAAACCGATGGGGGTTCAACGTGCAGCTATTGTCAACATGTCATCAATATTAGGCTCAATTAAAAATAATCAAGACGGCGGCTTGTATCCTTATAGATGTTCCAAAGTAGGAAAGTGGGTAATTTTTTAGTATCTCTATGTTTATTTCTCTTTTGTTTAGTCTGCCTTGAACCAAGCCACGGCAACTATGAAGCTGGATCTTAGAAAAGATGGAATTATGGCGGTAGCTTTACATCCAGGCTGGGTTCGGACTGAGTTGGGTGGATCGAAGGCACCGATGGATGTTGATCAAAGTACCTCTTCGATTGTTAAGTTTCTGTTCGATATGAATGAGTCACATAATGGTGGGTTCTATCAGTATGATGGTAAAGAGTTGCC
Source organism: Weissflogia rhopalogaster (assembly GCA_019419845.2). Lineage (NCBI taxonomy): Eukaryota > Metazoa > Arthropoda > Insecta > Coleoptera > Staphylinidae > Weissflogia > Weissflogia rhopalogaster. The sequence goes on from WSZQ02104646.1 coordinate 42,451, forward strand.
ATATTGATCGAGCTTATCTTGATCAAATCAATAAAGTTATGTACATTTAGAGAGTGTTTTGATGACCGACGAATACTTAATCCCAAGATAATTGTTTTCCTGTATTCCATTCTTCGAACCAGCTTTGTAGGGCTGCGTGCTATTGTCAACAATGTTAAGCTCAAGGAAAAATAATCAAATTGGCGGCTTGGTATTCGTATATATGTTTTAAACTAAGAATCATATGCTTTAAGTACAATATTCTATTAAGGTTTTGTCAGCGTTGCGATAAATCATTACAACTATGAAGCTAGATCTCCAATAAGATGGAATAACTGCGATTGCATTATATTGAGGTTATCAAAGTGCTTCCTCAATTGTTAAATTTCTGTTTGATATGGTTAAGTCACATAATGGCAAATTCTATAAATATGAGAGTAAAGCGTGACCATATTGGCAGAGCTTATCCTGATCAGATCAATAGTTTTGTACATTTCCAGTGTTTTGTAGGACTTAATCCCAAGGGTGTCTATTATCTGATACGCAGTGTTCTTCTTCGGTTTTCGGACATCCGAACCAAGTTTGGGGCGTTGGGTGTGGGGATGACCTAGTTGTAATGATCCATTCGTTATCAAATTTCCAATAACATTGCCCTTTGAAAAAATAGGTAACTCCTACAGGAAGAATATTTAATTGATTATTGAAATTCTTTGAACACATTAAACTCAAACCTTTCCACGTGGTAGCTGCATCTAAGTGTGACGGTACTCCTCGCCATCTATCCATCTTCATGGGATAATCCTCGTCCATTTTCCCATTTCTTTCATCGTACCTCCAAAACATATGACCGCGATAAAAGTATGTTTTTCCATTCCGTGCCCAATTTTGGACAGCATCCAAACTTGTCAATGTATCGGGTAGACCCAGGTCTGATAGAGGTCTGGGACTACCTTCAACAAACATGGTTCCATCGAAGACCCAAAATTGCTTCCCGGAGAATAGGACAATATGTCCATCAGGACGTTGGTAAGCCGCATTTATTTGTTTGACAGACTTAGGGAGAAGAGGGAACATTTGTCGGAAGGGTACAGGATAACCAGGCATAATGTCATATTCTTTCCTGAGCCGCCAGAGGTATTCACCCTTGAAAACAAAGAGTTCGTTGCGAAGGGTTGCAATGGAGTCATAGGAACCCTTACAAATGTCAGGATATTGAGGCTTATCTCCAGATGGTTTATCTCTTGTTGGTTCAGTTGGCTGTGTAGGTGGTATGTGATGAGTAGGATCATGTCTTTTATGATCATCTACCGATTCTGAGTCACCATAATAAGATATTGTCGTTGGTGTGGTCGGACTACTTTCTCGGGTGTACCAATTTCTTGTACTAGGTGACTCTGTCGTTGTAGTCCATCGTGGTGAGTCTGTTGTTGTTGGCGATTGGTGTCGATCTTCAGTTGTCGACCAATCTGAAGTGGTAGAACTCGATGTGTACAAGTCATCAGTGTTAAGACGTCTGCGAACTAATATAATAAAGTATTACTAATGAGAAACCGACGAAAAACGTTACTAATTTACTGTAGAGTTCGTACATCCCAAGAATATCATCGTAGTCTAAACTTTGGGGACCACTTCCGGTGTAGTAAGGAAACATTATCGACGATCGAATTGGGGAATGGGACAAACCAAGGGAATGTCCTAATTCATGAATGGCAACTTGATAAAAATTTGTTCCTAGAATATCATAGTCATTATGATTCGTCAAATTTGCATTTTTGGTAGATAAATACTCAGATATATTATGGATGAGTAATTTATACTCTGGTAAAGACTAACCTTTCGCCGGATCTTCGTCAGCGGTCCAATTTTCGTCATCATCGAAATGAATATCGCCTCCAAGACTTTGTTGTTCATATGGGAAGAATGCATGCGCTAGGACATTTCCTGGACCATCAAAAGCATATCTAGCAGAATTTACAGTAGTAGTAGTAATAAAATATATAGAAAATAAAGCCAATCATTTAGCACAATTAACGAATTTTCAAAGAAAATAATTAATTGCATCGGTATTGGGATCGATATCCCAAAGGTCGCCGGTTCAAATCCGGTCAGAGGCTTCAAATTTTCTCTTTCCGTGATAAAATTTCAATTTCAATTAATTAATTTCTTTGTAAATTTATTAATTGTGCTAAATGATGAAAATGTTCTTCTTTGATATGTCAATGCTGGCTAGTCTAGGGTCGTTCAAACAAGACTGTATGATAGTATAGATAGTTGTGTGAATGAGTTAGGAAAAATCATTATTAAGTACTTGCTCTCAAATATGTAATTTCAAACTTCACACTAAATTGCCAAATTCAATATAACATTAATTTAAAGACTTTGATAATTCAATAACGCTGAATCGATTAGGATTAACAATAAGTTTACGTCGCTATGATTATTAGTCTCCAAGATATGGCGTTTTAAAGAAAAAAAATCAGAGGTGCAGTTTTTGGCATTTTGATATGACCAAAATTATTCCAACCCTCCTGTGATCAATAATCGATTAAGAGTAAACTCAACTTCCCACGATTATTAGTTTAGGAGTTGTGGCCCTTCGAAAATTCATTAAATTTTGTAATTGCCCTGATCCATTGTCAACTTGGTCCCAATAGTCCTGCGATCAATGATGGATATGAAAATGTGATAATTCGATAAAGTTGAATCAATTTTTTAAATCATTATTCTTATAAGCTATTTTGATTATACTTACGCGTCTCCATGATAACCCCTACCAAACGCAACGATTATATCAGCTTCTGGACTGTGTACTCTTCTAAATTGCAGATTCCCATACCGACCCCATGCTTCCAATCCTTGCGAAATGTACTTATCGACAATTTCTTCAGACAATTTCCCAGACCAATTTGCAATACTATTAATTCAACAAATATTAATGAATACGCCTAGGAAAAAATGAATGCTTACATACAAATAAGTTATCTTCCGTTTATTCCATCCAGCAGGTCCCAAAACAAAGCGTTTCAGTCTTTGACCAGTTTGATTATTTCTGAGTACGTCCGGGACACCGCAGCGAGGTTTCCTCATTAGCTAATATTCAAAAATATTCATAGCATTATTTATATCATTAATTGTTCCAGTTTATCAAAACAGACATACCGATAAAGTGGCATTATCCAATTTTCCAGTTTGTTCCAACGCTCCAAACTTCTGTATTTCTTTTATTATATTATCTAAACCATCTTCAGTGAATAACGCAGCCGAATCTGGCCCATCATCAGGAATGTAACCAAATTTACGCATAAACTCGAACTAAACCACTCTTATTAGCTCAATAATGACCAATTTAAGACTAATCTTACCGTTTCTACTGTTGGTATTGGGTATGGAGCACATAATACACAACATAAAATATTTAATAAAACTATCAACTTCTTCATTTTAATTTTACAACACTTATTCTGGATATGTTAAAAATGGAATTGTCATAAATAACTGGGCGCGCTTTATCGATACCTTGAAGATTACGGAGAGTAGACTTATCGTGTCAACAGTTTCAAGTGGAGTAGAAACAATGCAGTGGAATTGTTACTTGTAAATGCCCAACGTAGATTTTTGTTGTTTGTTTCATAAGCACAAGGGCATTTAATGCCAACTCAAAGTTGTGCTCTAAAAGTACGCGAATGCCGATGTGGAACTTTAATTAAGCCATTTATTCACACTTTTAATTCGCGTTTACGCACTTTTACCGACTGCGAACAATACTACAATGAGTGGTTTAAATATGGAATAATTAGATTCAATGAACGCAAAAATAGCACAATACTTTGAAGAATTGAGGCGATAAATAATATTTCTACTAAAAGTTATGAATTCGTGTATTTACAGTTAATAATAATGTTAATCATTAGGAAGCACGTTTGGGTTTTTTGCCATGACACACTGTAGTACGTTAATAACAAGAAATAAAACTGAGAAATTTCGATAAATTCAATTCATACACAGTAAAACCGGTTGATGAATCGATGATCCCATAGTGGGATTAAACAAAGAGATAAATATACTAAAATCAAGTTACTTGTCAGATCTTAGTGAAAAATCTTTTAAACAATTTGAGTTTAAAGCGGTCGGCAACTTATGGCTCGCGGGTCATTGAGTGACTCATTTTATAATGACCCACTTTACAACTGACTCTCTTTAGTTTAGGAGTGAGTATATAAGATATCTGAAGCAGGCACAGGGCTGGCTAGATGAAACAGGAAGATGGTTGAGTTATATAGCTGCATTGATAAGGGCAAAGACAAGCAGGAGAGAGATAAGGGAAGGCCGTGTATGAGAGCTGGTGAAAAGAAGGATAAGGAGGAGGACGACAGGTCCGAACATCAAACTAAATTTTATGTTTGTACAGAGCAAAAAAAAGTTACCGACCTTTGATACATAAGGACGAACACAAACACAATGAAAAACTTTACTAAAATTATTAACTCTTTTCATACAATTACTATGAGACTAAAAACTCCTTAGTAATCAAAACAATGTTTAATTATTTACAAAAACACAAGGAAACCGAATTTATAAAAAATATTTTGGCTGACATCAGGCACTTTTTGTTAGAGAGTGCACTATTGCCAATATATTTACTTCCAAAGAAAAAGAAAAAAACCGTATTTTACTGAATGGAACAAGAAGCAGTCAAACAAAATTCTACCACTTTTACAAGCAGTTTACAATTAACTCACGCGGATCAAGATGATACTAGTGAAGATATCAATGTCGAGGCGTCGTCCTCGTCGATCGATGTGGGAGAGTCCGATAACTATGTCTGCACGTGCCCCTGGTCGGCAGACGACCAGCAATCGGACTATCCGCCGGAGGGAGTCTATGGTATTTGCGGTGCCCAACTCTCGGCATCACCATCGGATATGCTCTACGACGAGCTGGTTCATCGTGATTATGCATGCATCACGCACGACGACACGGATTCGGTTGATACAACGTTACCGTCGCTGTCGTCGGACGGAAATGAAACAGACCTGAATATGATGCCTTTTGTAAGAAACTTTGCAGTTTTATAAGCCCACATAACTGATATTGTTTTATTTTTATAGAAAATCACATGGAGTTTAGGATTCACGATCACAGCTAACTTGCTCAACTTTTCCTCGGGGACTCGGAAGGTCTTCTTCCTCGCTACAGCTCATAAAGGAATTCTTTATGACTACGGGACGAATAATATGCGAGTTATTCATGGTCATGTAAGTAAAAGTAAATTCTTATAAACTTAGGATTGATATAGTCTAAGCAAGTGGCGCAGTGAGATGGTCGATAACGCCTGTCCACGAGATTCCGAGTTCGATTCTCGGTGGGTAGGCATATGGGGTGGGGAGGCATATATATGATTAATTACATTAAAACAGAATTGAATCGAGCTAATGACCATAGTAGTCGATGCTCGGTAAATTACACAAGATATTTATGATCTTGATTATGTTTAGATAAAGCCACTTCTTTCGGCAAGCGTTGATGAAACTGGCCAATGGTTAGTCACAGGCGGCTCCGGTAATGGAAGTAAGATTATCATATCCGATACATATTCATGGTAATTCCTATTTCATGTGATGCTTACGTTTCTACCCTTAACATTTGTGATTGAGTTTAGTAAGCAGTTGTTAATGTTACACAACGCGTCTGATGATTATGGTTCCCTGATTCTTGCTATGGCACCGGATGCGACATATTTCCTTGCCATACATCATGTTGAGGCTCCAGTTCTTCGGGTATGGAGGTGGACCTATGGGAAAACTGTGCCTGATTGTAACAGCCCTGACACGATTAAACGTTGAAAATAGTTTATTTACAAACATCTATTATTCCACAGGTGAATTCAGTTTGTGTAAACACAGTCTGGGCCCACCTCAGAGTCTGGTATTTCATCCGAACGATCAAGCATTTTTTATGATTGCTTTTCAGAAATCGGTGATGCTTGCACGCTGGGTAAGGATATATTCACACAAAAGTTCCCTGAAGTTCGATTAATTGCCATAGTAGGATAGTTAGGAAAGAAACAGGGAGAAGAGATTAGTGCAGATTAGATAGGAGTTAGTTGCATTCTAAATCAATAGGTACTTGGGAATATATTAAAACAAATTGCAGAATGACAAAACTGATCAAATTGAAGATTTCGTCCAACAAGGAATACCATCCCGGAAGTTGGGACACATCACTGATGCCTGCATGGCTTTGAACCGCCATGAGGTGTATGTTTGCACATCTACCGGACATATTGCCATTTATGGGAACATGCTCTATACAGAACACTTTCGTGAGCATCCGCTCAATACCAACAAGATCTATGTAAAGGCTATAAAAGTGGTAAAGACCGGTATTAATAAAATGACATATCAAGATCAGTAAGTAGGAATTAACATTACTGAACAATGTATCATAAACTATTCATTCCTTAGCATTATATGCATTCTGGACGACAACGGTTCGTTAAGGTTTTTCACCACTGATATCCTTTTACTCTATTGGATCGAGAATGAAATTCCCCCTATTCGTACGATGAGCTTCAGTATCAACTTAAAGAAACCTCATCCCCAAACTATGAAACTCAGAATTAGTACGTAGTTTTGTACCCGTTGTAAATCAATACAAGAGAAATTCGTTCCAGATTTTGATTCTGACCAGATTATAGGGGATAAATCTGAACCCGGCGTTCCTGTGGAGGAATATGATCGAGTCATGAATTATGAGGCTCTGTTAAAACAAAATGTGCGATCAAGGGCGTCGTTAAATCGGCGTCCTTTTGTTGTACGCGATTTTATTGCTGGTACTCTATATATTTCATCTTTATATTTCGAAAGGCATTTGCCACTTGCATTGGCAGTTGTTTTAACTTCAATTTCTCTTAAAGCTTGTCAGGATGGAAGAATCTTTCACGTGGACATCGTTAAAGGGATTTACCAACCGTATTTTACAATAGCAGATTCACCAGTTGCATCAGTATGTGTTTCCAGTGTAACCAGTTTACTGTACGTTGCCTATGAAACCGGAAGATTAAGCATCTTCAACTATGACACGCTACAAAGCATCATGACCGTTACTACATTAGTTCACAAGCGTAAATTCCGACTTTCGAAACAATCAGCAGATCAAGACGAGAACATAATATATAATTGCCTTATAAAACTTTCTACCACAGGTAAACATCATATTCCCCACAGTTTCCAGCTGAAAACGAAACGTAATTTGCAGATCTCCATCTTGCTCTGGCACGGACAAACGGGGAGATAATATTCCTAACACCGACTCTGCATATTATTCCAGACCAACGATACAGATACACGAATGTTTCAATAATCCATATGCAATTCTCAGATAATAACCATTATCTAGCGATATGTGTAAATTGATATCAAATGAAATATTACGAGTGTTGTGGATAATATTCTATCTTCACAGGATAAAAATAGAACCGTAATTGTCCTTCGATATAGCGAGACCCACTGGATAATGCATATTAAAGTACGAGCTCATACTGAGAAGATAACCGATATCATGTTCGTGGGTTTTCAGAACCCTCGTCTATTTTCAATTGGAGAGGACCGCCACCTTGTTGAATATTGTCTAGATGAAACAATGTAAATTCTGTTCCTTTCTTTTTTAAATCCTACATTAGTCTAATTACAGGGATTTGCCTGTGAAGAACAGAGTGAAAATTGAAGACACTGCTATTCCCTTGTGCTTCCTGGAATACCCTAGGCAAGAAGACGGCGAGTTATATTTCTTGGTTGCAAATAGTGAGGTATGTCATTTAGAATAATTCGATTTACTTTCCTAAACATGTTTCTTAACCATGCTTCCTTTAACAGTATAAATTCAAACTAATCCAAGAAAAGCCAATGAAATGCCGATCCCTGATTGTGGGACCTCACCATGGTTGTTACGAAACGCCCGTGAGCGGATTGGTACTGGTACCCAACTGCAATGGAAAGTATTTAATCTTTCAGAATAATAATCACATGGGTATTCAGAAGTTACCCATGGATGGAAGTCCCTATAAACATATTGGTATCTTAGCCAATCCCAAGGTACCGTAAAATGATCCTTGTCATTTTAATAAGATAAACAAATTGCATCTTGTTTCAGCTGGGAAAAATAATAATTTGCAATCAGGGTAAAAATGTCTTCACATTCTCTCAAGGCGAAGGAGGTATACTAATCTGGTCGATTAATCTACGGTAAATTTCTGAGAACGACAGGCAACGAATAAATGAATGATTTGAAAATTCTTTCCATTGTAGGTCAGTTGATCTTTTGCATTATATTGGTGGCAGGGAACTGGATCCATTTTACTGTTACATCGACGGTGGAGTAAGAGGATTATTCTTTAAAGAAATGGAGGACCTATTTTGCTATACACAGATTCTGCACAAAGAGGATGTTTATTCCAGGCAGAATTTTAGTGATAGTATATTAATACAGGACCTACCGGATGTTCTTCGAGCCTGTGGATTCTATCCAAGTGAATATGAGGTAATTAATAGTTTGGCGATATATATATAAACATATTACAAATACCTTACAAAGAAACGGCAAGAACATGATTCTTCTCTTCTGCCCTACTACCTTGGTGATTGCTTTATCTATCTGCAGGTTGAACAACTTATTTATGAAATCCAACACAAAGACTTCGAAAAAACCGGTGTTCTGAGAGACACCATTACTTTTATAGAGTTTGTGAAACTATTTATCAATCACCGACCTGCAAACGGAATCACCATACAAGAGATTCAGAATAATTTTAATACCTTGGTTGGGGGTAGTGAAGAAGTGACTTCGCATGAATTTTCAGAATTGTTGTGCAATAACGGTAAA
>WSZQ02104756.1:0-51289 GCA_019419845.2 Weissflogia rhopalogaster
ATACACACGCGTGCAGGCATGCTGCTCCTGCATTTGGCGAGCAAACAACATGGGCTGGAAACCGGAAGCCGACGATGCGTTATCACTGTTTCTTTTGCTCTTTCTTGTGGATGACAGATGGAAGATTCTGTCCATTCTCTTGCTCATTCTCATACTGCTTATTCATTCTATTATTATTGTCATTAGTATGTGCATTCTTCAATTAATATGTAGTTTGTAATGTAGTTTGTTGACGTAGTTGATGTGTCCGTGTTATAGTAGTTGTTGTCTTGTTTGTTGTGTAGTGGTTGATTAGTGTGTGAGTCCTGTGTAGCGTAGTGAACGCGCCGGGTCCCACACAGTGTAAATTTCGGGTGCACACAGAAAAGTCGATTTTAAATGAAAATTTGTGAATGAAAAAAGTCAAGAGAAATAAAATGAATTTAAATATACTTTATTTACACAAGTATTACACAAATATAATTTCTTAAAATCCAAGTTTGGTATCAAAAGCGTAATATTATTAAACTGTACAAAGAAAAACGTATAAAGAAAATTTGTATGTGTCCATTTAATTCATGTATCTAATTTGTACAGATAATTACATCGTTATCTTGCGTCCACATATCCTTGTAAGGTGGTAAAAATTGGTTATTTTGATATACGAGCTGCAACCGCTGTGCGCACCGGCGAAATGAATCGAATTTTTGGCTGGTATGCATTGCCCGGTAGGAAGCACTTCAGGAAGGCGTGCGTGATGATGGCGGTGAGGCCCCAGATGCGCTTGTCCCCAGCGAGGAAGCACGGCGTCGTGTAGCCGCTCTTGAACTGCGTGAAACGCACCTTCTCGGGCGTCACAAGCTCCTCGATGGGCACGGCGAACGCCAGCTCGACCTCCGCCGGATTGACGCGCATCTGCTCCAGCTGGACGCTCTTATGGATGGTGCCAATGATCGGCACGACGCTCGTCTCGCCCTGTGCGACGATCGGCTGGCCCTGGCCCCACACCTTGATCATCGCCGGATCAATACCGAGCTCCTCGTTGGTCTCACGCAGCGCCGTCATCTTCAGCGTCTTGTCCTTCACGTCCTGCATGCCGCCGGGGAAGCTCACCTGGCCCTTGTGCGAGCGCAACGAGGTGGCGCGCAGAGTGAATAGCAGCGAGACGCGATCGCCCTGCTCGCAGAGCGGTATCAGCACGGCCGCCTTGCGCTGCGAGTGCTGCGTCTGCATACGGATGAGCGGCAGCGCTTCGAATTTGCTGGCGGCGCGCATCAGATTATCGTCGCTGAGCAGGGCCTCCGCGGAGTAGTCGACGAGCGTGCGGCAGCCAGCTGCCGCCACCGTGTTGATTACCGCATGTCGACAAATGAGCAACTTCACCGCGCACAGCATCTTTTATAGTCACGAGTGAATATCAGCGCTTATATATCCCTGCGTTCTGGTTTTGTTTGATTTTGTAGTAATCACCTTGGGCAATGTACAACACTGCAGTCAATCTTTACTTGTACCCCTGCCGAACATTACACTATCGAGGTTCTGATTTGGAATTTTGGAGCAACGTTTTTGACAGAAAATTTCGATTAATTCGCACCCGACTCGATTGTACCCTAAAAAAAACAAATGTATTTATTACACAGTTGTAACTATAGTAATTCTTATTGTACATCACTTTTTTCTACGTCTATTTCTCACTCCTCATTAAATAAACACATAGCCATTAATATTATAAATCTACACACATTAAATGAATCAACATAAAATGTATAATATTATAAATTCATAATTCATAATATTATAAAATCATTACCTTATCTCTCCGACAATCTCGTAATTATTCAGCGATAACGGTAGGTATAACTGTTCTTACTGTTTGTACGTTCTTACTGCCAAAATATTCAAATTGGAAAGAGGTTATGTAAGTTACTGCGAATTTTCGTATAGAGGTAGTCAGAGATTACAAAGAAGAAAAACAGGCGTTGTTCGTATTGTCCATACCTACGTTCAACTGCACAATCGAGTTTTAGTGCGATTAACAACTGTTATTGTGCGATACGTTCTGAATTGTGATGTTATGTTTCACGATTTTACAGTCAGGTGGAATGACAACAAAATTCTAAGCTTTTAACTGTCATTAGTTAATTAACAGTAGGCAACTTTTTACACTCAATTCATATCTTGATAATTGCAACATTTTAAGAAAAGATCAAGATTTCTAGAAGAAATTTTCCAGGATGTAAATATGAAATGACTGTAATATATTCATATATTTATAAAATCTAATATATTTAATTGATTTATTTTCGAATGTAATTCTTCAAATTACTATAAGCAACTTTTTGTACTTCTTTCTAATAATTGTTCAAATTTCCCAAAATCCTGCGTTTATAAATCATGCACCAAATGTGTCAGGAATCTAAGAAAATATTAGTGCCATATTGATATATGATCTATGACAAGTGGATTAGATAATATTTTAAAACAAAATTTGAATTTCAAATTTTAGTTATACTTTTTGTCGCTACGTAATACATTTCTTTAGATCCTCGTAATATAATTTGGTTGTATTTTTTATAATTGAATATATTCTGGATATACTATCATGTCACTGTACCATGGAATGTTTAAATTGCAGGATTTCGATGAAAATTTGAAGAGAAACTGGAAAAAAGGTAATGGAATAAGTATATCTACAGGGCACATAACGCACCATTAGTATTTCTGGCATTTCGTTGCAATACTGTGAATCAAGAATACGTTCCTAACATAACAACAACTTTAGCGCAGGAAGACTACCAAAAACGAATTATCGAACAAACCATGAAAACAAAAGTTTGAAATAATACACTCTGTCAAAGTCAATAGCGATTGCAACGCCCTCGCACTTCGCCATCGAAATGTGCACCAATTAGTTCTATTAAACTGGAGTTATCTATTGTTATATTCTGGTATTTAGTCGAGATTATCTATAAATATTTTCACAGACATTATCCAACATAATCGCAATTGTCAGATCTATTCATTTGGACATCTAATACTTTTTTCTGGGAGCGGTAAAAACTCTAATTGTATGAACATAGAAGGTTCCTAGTGTAGTAAACTGTGAAGAATCTAGTGGTGGTGGAATTTTGAGAATCCCCAGCATCACATCAACTTCGATTTGAACTCAAGAGAGGTAAGAGAGTATACTGAACAATTGAATCCCCTCTACTCCAGTTTATCTAAGCGTGATTTGCTGAGCCATCTATTTTCTCTCTAATTGGCTACGATTTCGCGCGCATGTTTACCGGATGTTTTCGCATAACAGCTCGTACTTGTTGCATTCATACCGCCGATCCCTACGAATAGCATCCACCAAAGAGAAACAAAGTGTGACAATACAACAAACACAAGAAAAATCGGCCAGAAAATGGAAAACATTGCTACTCAAGAAACGCAAACACCTGACATGCTCAGCCTCACGCCGGCGACGACGGCTCTTATTATTGCGCCGATACAATCGTGGGGTCGGCTCTATTCCACCTACCTACATCTAGAGACTGTTGGTAAGGCATTTTTTATACATCCACCTCTATCATGCATGCATGCCCGAAACAACAGAAGCAGTAAACACTTGAATCATGCATCGGTTTCTCAACAATTCATAGATCTACAAGCACGATCGTATACGCTGGGAAGAGCCCCGCTTTGCGATATCGGGATAACTGAAGACAAAGTGCCGATTCATAGAATAACTGCGATTAGCAAAGTACATTTTGAGATCTTCAAGGAGGATTCGCTAGTGTGCATTAAAGATTTAAGCAAGAATGGTACGTTTCTAAATGGGAAAGTTATTGGTAAAGGAAACACTAACATATTACAAGACGACGATGAGATTGCAATCGGTTTTCCCGGCTTGAAAGGTAGAGAATCACTTGTAACTTCTATCAGGGGTTATGTTTGTTTTTATTGTAGTGTTCATATTCAAAGTGATAGCAGAAATTGAGGATAATAAGTACCTACCTGAGAATCTCAGAAAGAAGTATCAAATCTCAAAAATTTTGGGTCAAGGTGCTTGCGGGGAAGTGCGACTGGTGTTTAATAAGGTAAATACTTTTATTAATTTATATATATGGGTTTCCACTGATATGCACTTTTGCCTGCCCATGATTAGAGTTGTTTTAAATCCATTTTTGAGGGAACTAGTCGCGTGTTTTCTTCCGTTTGTCTGTTGCGAGTTTCCTCTTTCTCTTGTCTTGTATTCGTTCTTTCCAGTTTCTTATTCCAACGTCTTTCAGATTGTGTATTGTCTCGCCTTACCATTTGCTACTTTGTCTCCCTTGGTGCTACTTCTTTCATCCTTCATACATGCTTTAGTCATTCTGCTCTTCGTTGCTTTATATTTTTGAGTATCAAGTCATTTTCCCACTTACCTCCTATTTCCTTGCAGTAATCGATTCTCCATTAAATATAGTTTGTTTTAGTATATCTAGGCATGCCATGAGGTACTGCAATCATTGATAAATAATATAACGTTCAAAAAATGAGTTTTTCAATGATGAATAATTTTAAAATTTAGATTTTTATTGTTTTTATAACCCCAGAATTACAAATCAAAAATATTGCAGTTTATAGCTAATTTCAGATTGAAGTTTTAAGTGTAACGTTTCAATGAAAATCGAATTGGAAACAAAATTAAATTAAATGAGTATATTCCCAGAGTACTTAACTTTCCATAGGTGTTTCTGAATTTCGTTGTTGAATTCATTGTTTTTTGATGTCAAAAAAAAGTTGACACATTCTTTCACTATTATCCATTGGACAGTTTGTTTTAATAATAAATATACTTTAATGGCTATCGACCTTTAAGGTGTGCTTGTTTTATTTTACATAATAATCTATAATGTGTTTATATTATATAATGTATGTTTATAGACTACATTAAAACGGTACGCTGTGAAGAGGATAAGGAAGTCGCTGACCTTCACGGAAAAAAATCGTCTCAATGATCCTTTGAAAATCGCCCGTGAAATCAACATACTCAAATCTTTGGACCATGTAAGTAATATTGACTCTTTAACATTTTTATTCTTTTATTTCGTATTACATAGATGTCTACAATTTTTTAAACAACATCTGCAAACAAAAACGAATGTGTTTTTAATCACACAACTGAAATATAACTAAATATGTTTATAGTTGAAGGAATTGATCGTTAGTGGTTGAAAACATATTTGAAACATTCATGAAAAATTTACTATTAATTTAAATAAATGTTCCATATATAATTAATTTAAAACTGTATAAAGACACGCAATTTTAACTTTATTCAAATGCAGCACGACTTTCGCTTTTCTATAATTGGTTCAGACTCCTTGCCACGGTCAAAGTCTTATGAAAAGTAATTAAAAAATATGTCTTGCAGCCATGCGTAATAAGCCTACTCGAATTTGAAGAAACCGACGAGTGCGTATACCTCGTCGTCGAATACATGGATGGCGGTGAGCTGAGTAGTCTGGTGCGCACCACGCACCCCATCACCGAATCGGACGCGAAGCCGCTCTTCTATCAGATCGCACTCGGTGTGCAGTACTTGCATTCGCACGGCGTTATCCACCGTGATCTCAAGCCGGAGAACATCCTGCTGGATCGTTGCTCGCCGGACACGCTCGTGAAGATCTCCGACTTTGGGCTGAGCCGCTTTCTCGACGAGGAGAACGACTACCAGCGCACCGTCTGCGGCACGCCACTCTACGCGGCTCCGGAGCTCATCAATCGCCAGCTGTACGGCTACCAGGCGGATGTGTGGAGCCTCGGAGTCGTCCTCTACTACATGCTCGCCCACGAGCTGCCGTCGTTCGATGGTAAGACGGCGGTGTATCAAATCGATCTCATCTTTGCATCGCCGAGATGGGCGTGCATCAGCGAGGACGCACGCGATCTCGTCAAGGGCATGCTTACGGTGAACCCCAACAAGCGCATGAAGATGACGGATGTGCTGGCACATCCGTGGATCATCGGCGATGAATTCATGGTGGACATAGTGCACAGCAGGCTGTATTGTGAGTATCGTACGGGCGACCCGATGGATTCCGACTCTTCTGGTGAGGGCAGCAACACGACTTCGGGGTACTCGCCTCCATCGAAACGCTCACGCACCGACTAATTTGCGATTTCCATGGTATATCACGTTTTTGACCATGGTGAAATTGTTATGAGCAAAGTATTATTTTTTGAATGACTGAATCATATTTAGGTGTTAAGCAAATAACATATATTTTTCTAAAATTGTTACAAATGTTGATATCACTACCTACTTCGTAAGTTTTTTGTTATTGCATGTTATTCATCAGATACGCAATGAAAGGCCATTGATCTCAGGCTGTCTGTTGTTACTAGAATTTTATTAACGATAGCGAAACATAACTGTTCTATACATTGAATCTAATTCCACTAATATCTTATTGCATCATTTACACATTATCATTGCACGATCAATATAACTAAGAAAGTTGTCGCCTGTTCAGGCCGAACAAATAAATGCAGGGCCAAAATGTATTTTTTATTTAGTTGACCTTCGGGTACTGTATTGTTCAGAACATTTCTATTGTAATTCATACACACAAGGAATATTTTAAGATTGTTACAACTGCTACTATCAGAAATACCTCTCTATGTCATAAGTTTTGTTATTCTTGTTCCATGTTCATCAGGTAATGATTATAATGTTTG
The DNA here is from genome assembly GCA_019419845.2 of Weissflogia rhopalogaster. NCBI lineage: Eukaryota > Metazoa > Arthropoda > Insecta > Coleoptera > Staphylinidae > Weissflogia > Weissflogia rhopalogaster. The sequence continues at coordinate 6,691 of WSZQ02104756.1, forward strand.
CCTAGTTGATAGTGCGTTATAAGATAAGTAATGAGCGGCCATTGTTCGGGCTGTTTTTTGTACTATTATTAATGATAACGAATCATAATTGTTACAATCATTGAAACTTGTTCTACTAATATTTGACTACTACATTGCATTATTTTTGTTTTATTGCCGCGATTTGATTGTAAATGATTAAATCGTGTTGTATTCCTCGTTTGGTGGACATTTGTCAAAGTGGAACAAATAGAATGATCCTTCTCGTTCTTCATAGGCATCGGGCCTGTTCTTCCAGAATTACCTTACGTTTCTCTGCGAATCTCCATGATTTGAGTGGATTGCCCAGCGGTAATGTGTTGGGGATACTTTGCCCAGTGTATGATGCGGTTGGTGATATCGCTTGTTCATTTTTTTATATTAATTAATGCAGAGGTTTCCGCACCTTCCTAAGGAGACATCTGGGGGTCTAAAGGGAAGCTCTAGAACTTACTATAAAAGCTAGACCAAGAAATTGAACGGTAATACAGAGGAGTCGGAACGACAAAGCATGCTCGAGGTGACGTATTTTATATTTAAAAAGTGCTTGAACTGGATTATTTTATGCCTAAATAAGTGTGATAAGTCCCTCCATGGCTAGGACAGGAAAGTGAACAGCATTACATACTCTCAGAGAAATAACCACCTAAAAATGCACGTGATGGTTTATTTTATTCCTAAAACCCAGTGATAAGTCCCTGAATGGTTGCGCCAAGTAATTGACAACAACACATGCCTCCTTGGAAAAATTACTGAACACGTGTATTGTGGCGACATTACATTATCATGAAAACTAAAAGGCTCGAAGAAAATGTGCTGGAAACCTCTGCCTTGATGAGTCTACTGATCGTATTTAATGTCCTCGCTGTTCTGTGATCCCCATTTCGGACTTGACTCACGTCCCTCACCCCCATAGAAGCCTGTCAATTCTCCCCGAGGATATCGATACCTGCTTTCTCTCATCTTGTCATTTCTGCAAATCTCCGCCTTACTATAACCCGGTACCCTTCTAATTACTTGTACCTCTTTACAATCACGATTGTAGAGTATTTGACTTAAGTCATGTGCAAAGTAGGCAAATAATTAACGTTTAAGAGACCAATGCTAACGATCACCATGATGTCCGCAACAAGAATATCATCACTATATACGTTCCCCTGAATTGCCGGGACTACTGCTGGATTGCCCTGGCACCTGGACCGGCCTTTTCTACACCCGAGACTGCACTGTGTTTTCGTTTCCTAGTCTCGGCACTTAGTCTGTTGCTTTCGTAACGGCAACATCTCTTCCACTACCTCGCGATTATCACTGTATTCTTTGTTGTGTGTTTGTAAACGTTTCGTATGTTTTGTAATAAACTGTGTATATACCATCAACACTCTATCACTCATCATCAGCCGACAACCTCACCTCCACATAAGTAATGAATAACCAGTATCCGTTGTTTGCTATTTAATTAATAATAGCGAATCATGACTGTTATGTACAATAATCTCATTCTACGAATATTGGACTACATGGCATTAGTTGAATGTAAACAATTAAAACGCGTTGTAGACATTCGCATTAGCGGAACATTTTGCCGTCTCTTTAGGCGGAACAAGTGGAATCATCAAGGTCCTGAAAAATTGTCAGTATTTAAAATTGGGTTGACGAAGGTGGCCAGATTTTTCCAAAGAGAGCGGGTCCCCATTGGGACAAAGTCCGGACATTTTAGAAACGCCGCGGGTCGTCTGGTCACCTTATTAATCACCTACCTCCTCAGTTGCTGCCTTATTCGGAGCATTTTTCCTGTAAATCATAAGGGCAACGAATATTTTCGCCCCCATCAGATTCACTGGCTCCTGACGCAGACCGCTGATCAAATTGATGAGGAAATGTGGCGGACTGTACTTCAAACGCATGGTGGTGCTCAACAGTTCTTTGCCGGTATCTGGAAGGATGTACTTCCGCTCGATATACTCGGCTATGAATTGAATTACTTCGACGAACATTTTTTTATCAGAGAAGAGATGATATAGACGTGTGTATAGCTTGCGATTGCAATGTGTGAATGGCAGTAATGAAAAATAAATATAAGTTTCTATGGTAACGAACCTGCAAAAAATGTTTCGTATTCGGTACAAAATACAGGGTGGCCCTGTGTTATAAATGTGGGGGACCCCTTACATATTCCAAAAACTCTCTGCCAAGATAGTTTTAATCATTCTTGGTTAGGCTTTCAGATCATTGATTTCGGGCTAAGAACGTTTATGCTTTGCCTGACCCATTCATTTAAAAGGTAATAATGGTTCCAGGTGTGGGAGCAGCCTTAAATGATCGAAGTAGAAAGGCGGTAGTGGAAAAATCGCTTTGTTTTAGAATAGTCACCCAATGAAAGGTAAAAAATAATCTTTCATAACTCCTGCTTTAGTTGTTTATTAGCGAAAATACAATGCCTGTAGGGCATGTAGAAATAGTAATAGAAATGCAATGAATAATCAAAACACAAATATTAAAGTTTATGTCAACCGCCTCACAAAAATAACTGTTAGCGGCGAGAGAACAACAGTAACACTTAAAACACTAACGCAACGAACCCCCAAAGTCTGTTGCCAACACAGTGAACGCACTTAGTAAACGTCAGTCTTCAGTCGTGAAATCCGCAAGGTATTTCACACTTAGGCGAGAGATGATAGTCCTAAAAACTATTAATACAAATGTCAATAACCTATAGATGAATAAACTGGAAAACATGGTAAGTCGCATATAGCAGAGTGTATATGATATGAGGTGACATATACAAAAACATATATGTACAACGATAAAAAGAGGATCTGCGGTTTAAGCGGCAGGCTTCTTGGGCGGGCAATCACCCTGTCCATCGACGTCATCATCGCGCTTTCGCTTAACAAGGTGCGAGATGTTGGTGACGGTTTTCCCGGCAGAAGTGGTCGCTCCATCCATTTGCCACACTGGTTCTTTAGCCTTCGTTCCCAGAGGCACATCCTGCCGACTCTTTTGCGACTATAAAATGGAAGAGTATCGTGAGCACAACTTGTGAAGGATTTGCTAAATGTGATATTTCCAAGCGTTCTCATTAATAAAAATCGTTTATTTCGCATATGATAAGAAAACATGTAAAAGCCGCAGCTTGGTGGCTGCGGCGGTTAAAAAGCCAAAAAAGCAACAAGTTAACATTAAACCAAAGCGAGCTGTAAACACAAAAGCAGCTTAAAAATAACACATTTAGACGGCACAATGAATCAGTGAGTATGGATACAACCACGACGGTTGTGCAGTTGCGATTAAGCTAATTGCTAATCTCAGGAATGATGAAGTTTGATTAAGGTGAAATTAGTTGCACTCATTTGCGACGAATCTGGAGACGATTCACGCCGCGCTCCACGAGCGATGTCATCACGTCTCTGTATTCCTTATCCTTAACTGGATCAACGTTACCTACCTCTTCAATGAAGCTCTGCAGATCGCTGATCTTCTCCTCGATCTCTGGGATCAGCCCTAGGACCTCGTTCATCTCACGATCGTCGGAGGGTCCCGATGATTCCACCGCCATCAAATGAGCGAGATGCGCTCGCAGGAGGCGCAGCGTTGTCTCGTAGCAGACGATACTCTCCTCTGGTTTGTTGTTGCCGCAGAGGACCATGCCAAGCGTATAGTGCGTGTGTGCAAACTTACGCGTGTGCAATTCTTCCGCGTTGATCTCTTCGAGGACTTTGATCGCCTCGTTCAAGTCGGAGATGGCGCTATCGAAATTCTCGCCCTCCATAGACACCTCAGCAAGAGCGACCAGACAGTCGGCATAATCCTGTTTCCCCTTGTCCTCGCGGCGAATGAAGATCTTCTTGGCTAATTCGAGGACCTCCCAAGCAAGTTGAAGATCAGTTGGATCTGTTTCTAACAAATTGATTAGACAGGGAAATGAGTGGCATAAAGTAGAAAATAGGTAGAATGGACGATATACATACCCGTTGCCGGCCATTTGGGACCTCCTTCGCTAGCACCTTCCTCAGATGGTTCGCCATCCTCATTCTCGTCGCTTTCTTCTTCTTCACCGGAATCTTCGCTGGTCTGCAGCTTGTCACTACAGCGTAAACCGGCGCATGAGTCCGCCGTAGATGAATCCAGCGTAGTATTTAATCCCTTGATTGGCTGTTGGCTACCGGAGGTGGATGTGGCCTCACTTTGGGATTCCGATGAGGAGGTCTGCGAGCTGATGCCTGTGGTAGATGATTGAGAATCGAGAATTGATTCACCATTTACAGAGATCTCGGAACTCTGACTGTTCTGAGGCTTACCATCCGTATCCGGTGACAGCTTCATGGACTCCTGTGTGTGTTTGTGGGAGTCATCTGACTGTGACTGGCTGGTATCCAGCGATTCCTTCTCGCTAATCTGAGATTCCTTCCTGGTGTCCTGTGAGGTTTTCTCGCTGTCCGCCGACTCTTTCTCACTTTCCTGCCCATGACTGCTCTCTTCACCATTCGTTTCCATCTTTTCATCCACTTTTTCGGTCTTTGCATTATCACCGCCTTCAGTCTTCCCCTTATTCTCCTCGTCGTCATCAACCTCCTCCTCCTCCTCGTCGTCGTCGTCGTCATCATCATCGCTGCTTTCATCACTTTCTTCTTCATCGCCGGCGACGCCTACAGCGACCTCCGTCGGCACACCTTCTCCGAACGGATCGCTCTGCTCCCGGGCCAGCTCAAGGAGACTCTTTCCATAGTACAAATAAACATTACCAAGCTCGTCGTTCAGCTCATCCTCGTGTTGTTTAACCAGGCGTTCGCTAACGCTACCGAAAATGCTCACCGCTTCAGTATAGTTGTGCAACCAAAAAGCCTTCGTACCTTTTGCGATGAGGTCAGGAATTGGGGTGGACTCATCCAAATCTTCTTTGCCTTCGCTATTTTTCTGATCCTGTTCCTCGGTGCAATTTGTCCCATTTTTATTCGCGTGGCTGTCTTTCTCCTCCTTGTCCTCACTGACTTCCTTCTTATCAACCGCCTCTTTTACAATCGGTTCGGCGTTTTTAAGCGGCCCAACCTCGACGACTTCCTTCGTCTTCGTCTCAGTTTTCGCCACCTCATCGACGACCGTTTGCGTTTCCGTAACCTTATCCTCAGCCATTATTCAGCAAACCTTGAAAGGAAAACAATAAGTATTATTCTCAGAGAAAAATAATTTGAACAGCTTTAAAAACAGATTTGAATGTGTGCGGGTTATGTTTCTCGTGCCGTTCGAGCGCATGAGCAGATATTCAAGGCATGCGTGCAACATAGTGATATCGAACGTCGCGACCAACGTTGGGTGCCTACCGGTGAGAGCGCGCCGCCGCCACAACACAAACATCGCGGGTGAGCCCGTCACCGCACCGAGGACTACTTTCAGTCCTCTTGTTGGAGTGCGCGAGGCGGCACCGTCACCTATTAAAACTACCTGCCACCGAATGTGTCGCCATAAAGACGCACATTGACGAAATTGAACATATCGCCGTACAAATAACGCACAAAAACCAAACTTGGACACTTCCACCACAGAAAAGGTAACGTAACTAACCCTGTCATTATTCTTTATATCCTGTAAACTTGCTAGCATAATAATGCATGTATCAAATGTTTGCAGAACAAAAAATATTGCTGCAGGAATATAAACTATTTATTACGATCTTATTGAAATTCGTACGATATTCTCACAAAATCCGGTAGTCAGCGTTATCGACTTGTTCCGTCATTTTTCTCTCTTTTATGGTTCTTTACGTTCATATTATGTGAGCACACGAAATACCCATAATCATTCTCGTATATTTAAGAGCATTCAACGCCGTGAGTCATATTTTTCTATTATATTAACTTGAAATACGTTTGTAGGGTATAGAAATAATACCCTCATCGACATCGAGTGCGAGTAATTTGTCTAATGGAACTTTCATATAATTCAAACTTTTACGATGTAAAAAAAGTAATATAAGTTTTGTCTAGCATGGTTCAATAAATTAAAGTTATTCGTAACGACATAGGGAAATGCACAATATGTTGGAAAGAAACAGTTCGCACCGAAGAACGATTTGAAAAGTCTTCACTGTCGCGGGCAGCGGGAAGTCGACGGCGTGAGGAAAATGTGCGTCGCTGAATCACGCCGGCCCTCAACAATAACCACCATTACCACAACCGCCCACCTTCCACGTCCCCAGTTCCACCAGAAATACTCGGTAACACGCGCCGCCGCTACGACGACGCTGCCGCTGGTGCCACAACCGCAGGCCGCCGCCGTCGTGACCACCAAATGTACCACCCGCCAGCCGCGAGTCGCAAGCACCATGACGGCGGTGTAACCACGTACCTACAAACGTCGCTACCAGCGCCCCGTGGCTTCCTCGTCGATCTCGTGAAGGGCGCCAGCAAACTGAAAGGCGGCGCCGGCTCGCAGGAGTACGACCTGCTCATCGTCGACTACGAGACTGCGATGGAACAGCAAGCAGGTGGCGGGGCTGGTGGAGGTAGTGAGGCGGATGACGAAGCTAATTGGAACTGCAGCATGCATCCAAGGTGATAAAAAATTACCAAATGGGTCAATCAAAAATATATTCGGCAATCGCAGATATGCCAGTATCATTCCTATTGAGATTCATCTTTATAAATTTCTAAATCGAACTCGCCATCATTATACCCTCAGTATATTATGACCTCAGTGTTATAGTCTTATACTCTCAGTCTTATAGGTTTATACCTTCAGTATTGTAGTACCATACCCTCAGTATTATAGTACCATACCCTCAGTATTGTATTACTATACCTTCAATATTATAGGACTAGACACTTTGTATTATAGTAGTATACCTTCAGTAATATAAGAGCGACTCAACTTACCGAACTTATTCTCCGAAACTTTTTTTACAAAGTACAGAAATAATTCTAAAAGATTGAATTCAGTGTTGAAATTCTAAGTCGATGTATGATTTATTGTAACGTCAATCTTAGTAATATCGCCAATGGTCCAACTTTGAAATGAATTAGGCCCTTATTGGTCTAGTCTGTCTGTTATCCTCCTGTATAGAAGTGAATTGACGTGCACGATTACAGTGTTTTCTTCCTCCTGGGAACCCTCGTCTTGACAACATGCGCCACCGGCATGCTGTGCGCCGCAATAATGACCGATCACTGGGAGGAGGTCAGCTGGGATCGAGCAGCCCTCGAGACACTCTCCAACCGCTCCGTGAAGATCGAGTGGTTACTGGACGGGCGAGTCGCAAGCGTTACTACCAACAACGAACGCGCCTTCCTCGTTCCCATCCACGGCGGTATCTGGACGTTATGTTTCAGTCTGACAGGTAAGCAAAGCACGCACACAAAATAAATAGGAAATTTTTGTGAAGCCAACGAAATCAAACATTCCAAAAAGCGAAGCGAATAAATTTACGGACCATCATTTCTACGAGGACGTCCGACGACTGCGGATTGTTTGCATGCCGGACGCGACCACGATTTCATTTCGTTGCGCTAAATGCTGATTCGTGACGTCCTATACAGTGCATTATCACATCAGACGCGAGACTGCGAAAAAGAAACGAAGTGAGCGCACACGACAGGAATAAAAATCCTACGCTCATATCACGATGGGAGGGAAAAAGTTTCCTTGCACAATACCACGGGAATACCAAGGAATGGAGCATATAGAGTTTCAGGGAAAATATATTAAGGGGATGTATGACACTCCATGATCGCGAAATTCTAGTGATTTTCCTCGACGACGGTGTGACGCACACGCGCGTCCTTTCTTCCCCCAAGCGATTTCATTACCTCAGTTATTAGATTTCTGCGACCAAAATAGCAAACGAGGATTTTGAAATAAACCTCGATTGTTGAAAAGATCTATTCAACCAAAACAATTTTCGCATTCGGAATCAAAAATATTATATAACCTATCCTTAGTTAGGTTTTTAAGAATATAATCTATAGGTTTAGAAGTAAATCTGCATATAAACGTGTAATTCAGAAATATTTTTATTATTTATGGTAGGGATGAGCAACCTGCGGTCCGCCGAGCTTATTTGTAGCTAGGCGTTGGAAGGGTGACCACTTGGCCTCCCCTTTCAACAAGTAGCTGCGGCGCCGTCCGCGAACTCCTGATTTCGCAGTAAAAACGCGAGCGAATGTTGGGCGATTTGCTTGCAATGGTCTCCAGAAAAAAACCCATATGCACAATAGTCAATAGTTCAGAGCAGTAGCGAGACCTGATCGGGCCGGGTGAAAGTTACTATTCCACTATGTGATAGAAAAGGTAGCAAAAATAAAATAAAAAAATTAAAATTTTCCCAAGTCCAAGGGGACCCCGATGTGCGGCATGGTAACAAATTATATTTTCTTACTGGCCCGTGGATTAAAAAGGTTGCCCTGATTTATGGTACCAGGCCAAGACTGCTCAATCTTTTTGCATTCAGCATCAGTTGGAATTATTTCTATAGTTCTCAAGACCGACTGGCGCCTCGCAGTAGTAGAGTACCTCTCACGAAATTTCCTGTTGCTATTTTATTCTACTCGCGGCTCACGTTCACTGCACGTGGCAGATTTCACAGGAAACTAAGAAAATGCGTCTGTTAAGACATAAAACCGAAAGAAAACTGAAGATCTACCTAAACTCACGTCGCGATCGACGCACAGTGGCCAAATCAGTGTTTTTTTTTTTCGTTATAAGAAATTTTGTTGAATTTTATGCAAATCATATGATTTTTCGTTTGTACTGTGAAGTAATATGCTGTTTAAAGCTACCGGAGGTAGCTGATCATAATGATGCAACTTTCCTTTTGGTACCTTTAAATAGAACTTCACATCACAATCGAAAAATCGTATGTTTCACATAAAATTCAACAAAATGACTAATGACGGACAATAACACTGACTTACAATTAGACTAGACAATACAAAAAAAAAAAACAAAATATTTGAGCACACCACTACTAATGGAACATCTTTCAATACACCTGTTTATACAGAAGACGAGATACTCCTCCTCGGACGAAATGGTTTTCCACGACAGTCCTGCGTTAATTACCTCTCCGGAGAAATGGACGGCATGAAGGTGTGCGAACTGAAGGCCGACTGGCAACGCCGTAAGTGAACTAATTGCCCATTGCTAACACGATCCAAGCAAACGCCATGCATGCGGTGCTAATCTAGCAACAAACATATCGATCGTGCCGCGAAGAAACACAAAAGAAACGAATTTATTGTGGCGTCAGCCAAAACTCATTTTTGCACCCCTACCTACGGAAATCTTGAACTAGTTGCGCAACCTCCCGTATAAAAACTACAATTTAAACATGTAATATTAAATAGCCACCTGGCTAAATTTATTCCAAACATATCTAGCTAAATTTATTCCCATTTTCGGGTAACGGCCGTCATTCCTGGTAAGCTAAAAAGGAAAATTTGCAGTAACTGTAATGGAAAAGAGTCATGAGGTTAAGTTAAATTGTTAAACATGCGCGTCCGTTTCATGTCAGGATTTCCACGGGAAAGCAAGAATACGTTATGCTCGCCGAATAGGTTTTTGATCGTGAAATTATACGAGCGCTCACAGCTTAATCCCGTTTTTCTTTGCACCCTATTCTCGTTGGTGAGAAGATAAAATTTCCGTAGTCGTGTCGGTAAAAGAACATCCCGTAATCATGGTTAACTAGTCCTAGATGAATAAAAGCTGCTGGTTGGTAATATATTTATGATTTGGGAATGCGATACGCAAAGTTTCCGGAACACTGGGGAATATACCGTATTCACACTCGCATTTCGAAATTGGTTGTAATTAATTCCCGTGGCTAATGAAAATGGAAATTTATCGCTTCAAACGCGTGAACGCCGCGCCGTGTGTTTAGGTATAATTAACTGATCACATGCTTTAATCGCCATCCTATTCCTCCGATTAGTAATTAATGCGATTTCCGCGACTTCACGAACAGTACCCTTAATTTTCCATGCTTATAATATTTCGATAAATTTATAACAACGATTTTTTTACCTTTTTGATGGGAAGAACCTATACCAGGTCAAAAAAGCTTAATTAATTGGTAGTACACACTATTCAAGAATATTTCCTCAGAATTTCAAGTTGATTAATTGCTGAAGTATTAACGATGTTACAGATCATATATATCGTGTCTATGTTTACTCAACGCGATTTTCTCGCAACATCGTTTTTCGATTTTGTGTACGCGATTGAGACAATTCTGCAGAGCCGATTTGCCTGGATGAACACTCATTTTATAGAAAATTAAAATTTCTTTATTATAACGCTAATTGTTATATGAAAAAATATACATTTACATATTTTTCCGTATTTAATCAGTAGAAACTTTATGCGAAAAGTGCACATTTGTCTCGCAACATCATATTTCGATTTTGTGTACACGATTGAGAAAATTCTGCCCATTCCACCGATTTCGCTGAATGAAAATTTTTGTTATAGAAAATTAAATTCTCTTGAATGACGCCAATAGTTTCCTAAAAAATATATATTTATATACATTTTTCGTGTTTTTAAGTCGACATTTTATACGAAAAATGCATATTTTTCTCGTGACATTATTTGCCGATTTTATGTACACGATGGAGAAAATTCTACCCGACCGATTTGGCTGAATAAAAATGCATTTTATAGAAACTTAAATTCTCTAGATTTGCATATTTTTTTCGTATTTATAAGTCAAAACTTTATGCGAAAAATGCATGTTTTTCTCGCAAAATCATTTTTCGAATTATAGTACCTCAGAAAAAATCGCGCAAAGCTTATTTTGACCTGTTAAATAAGGTTCTCCTCTTAAATCAACTCCAGTGTTTGTTATTCCATAATTAATTTTATTTGTATCAAGTTACGAGTAAAACTTAAGGGAAAGATATATTGACATGTGTCCTGTTTGAAGGTATGCAAAACCTGTCAATCTCCTGCGCATTGGTATGCCTCATCATTCTTGGAACGGCAGCATTAGTGGGCGCTTTCGGCGTATGCCAGCATCAAATCAGCGCAGTACTTGTCACGGGAGTGATGTACCTGCTCGCCGGTAAGCACCAACAAAAACGACTCGAATCGATAAAACCATCGCACCACCGTGCAACGTATAAGCGCACGAGTCTGTAATAAGGCACTTTATGTTATGCAAAGAATGCCGCTGTGCCTTGCACTTGCCATGCTACCAAACAAACAAACAAAAAAAAACGCACCCACATGCACAATTGATTTTCCCTTCATGCTCCCTCGTAATTCATGTTAAAAGTTTGTTGCCCGGTTTTCTAGCGTCGTTCGCGCTCTTCACGCTATCGATAATCCACTTCAAGCGCGTACAAAGCCGTCCGCCCGAGCCCCCGGAAATGGCACGTGCCGAAGCCGCCGATTGGTACTACCGCATGGACGCCGACTGCACAGTGGACGGCGTCGTATGGCCGGTGGGCAGTCGGGGCTACCACATTTCGGCGCAGCTTTTGGCCGCGCGCGTCTTCGCCACGTCCTGGTCGTTAGACCTCGGCTGGGGCGGCGTACTACTCTGCGTGATCACCTCCGTGCTGTGGATCCTCCTCTCAAAGATCATGCGATTCAATCCCATCTCAAGCATGATACATTATTGAAGAAGCGCACCGCGTGGACGAACAGGAATATTAAACTATTTATGGGAAGAGGAAATTTCAACTATCTATAGAAAGGCATTTAAAACCATAGAAAGAAATGAGCATTACACAGCAGAAAAGAACGGTGTTCATCGTTTCAAATCATCGTCGGGCACATCTCCGTGGGCAGATAATCGTCGGGCACATTTCCGCGGGCAGATCATCGTGGGTTTTCATCATGATCATCATAAAATTTCATCGTGAAGAATTTCATCCTAAGAGTTATAAAACATGAACGGCTGCATTAATCATTATAAAAAGTATTAATACTGCAGTATTAATACTTATTACATTAGCAACCAGATTCTTTTTGAATTTTAGAAATATCTGTTATCGTTTTCAAAATATATCTAATTTCCTTTGCTATATAGTCATGGAACCAACAGTATGAGTAAAACTATACAACCCCCACTAAATGATAAATGAGAACGATGGCGACTGCAAGCAGCTACAGTTTCGACTTGGTAAATTGAATATATTTAACCATCGCGCACAAAAAAAAACTATACTTCAATTAGCAACTGTGTGTACTGGTAGTATTGCGCAATTGTCTAGATAACGAATAAGACAAAATTGAGTAAAATGCCTTAAGTTTTAAACAAACATTATACCATCACCTTTTAAAAATTATAGAACTGCAAAATATTAGGAATTGGCAATTCCTAGAACAAATGATTACAAAATCCCTGTGTTGCGGTCCTGAAATATTCCGGTCGGTTTATTTTCATTTTGGTTTCAAATTACTCACTGAAACACGTACTTTAACATGACACTACATTCATTATTTGTTTTTTTTTTTGGGGGGGGAGACCCATTTATGCGATATTATATGTCCCCCTCAAATATTATGGTCAGTTTTTCAATTAACATTGTCATTTTTGTCTCAAATTACTCACAGAAATGTGTACTTTCGGATGATACTACATACAGAAATCGTTCATGTTTTATCATGCTGGCGATTGAAATGTCTCCATGATGGTTAGACCGACGTTGAAGTGAGCACGCGATGGTCAGCCCACGGAGAAGTGCACAACGTTGATTTGTACCATGATGACCGGTCCGACCACGGGAAAGAACTATCCCCAGAAAGATATCTACACGTAGCCTAAACTATGAGAGCTCCCTGCTGAGAAATGTCGATCCAAATGAAGAAAATCCGAAAAAATCCTAGTCGTGCAGAGAAAACCCTTATCTGCAGAACGAATGGCAGGAACTCTAGCCGTAAGAACGCAAGTATGTACGAAGGAAATGAATGACACCAATAACCATTATAGTAGCTTCCTACAGAATTGTCCAAGAGTTTACCTGCGTTTTGAAAAACTAAAGCACAACAGTCCGTACTCCTACTGCCTACCAAAGTATTACCGGTCCGGCGAGCTGTAAGTTGAATTGTACACCAAAAAAATATCTACCTGCAATTCGCAGAATCCAGGAAAAGCATGCAAGAGACTATTTTCAAATACACTCCGTACCATTATTAATATACATGCATGACATTCGTGTTAACACATGAATAATTAGATGCATTTTGTGATGGCAAGTAAGGGTAACAATTCAATGCAGCCGTGGCCGAAAATGTAGGAAGTGCGATAACGCTAGGCAGGACGAATTATCAACCGTCCAATCGACGACGTTCATACGAAATGAATCGTTCTTAAAACCGCTTACACGTAGATTCAGGTTCTATCAATGTCTAACGTAAATATTTGCTCAGGAGGTGTAACAAGAAACGGAATACGTAGGTAAATAATCGGGTTGGAAACAATACCTAGTAGTGAGTGAGTGGCCACTGAAAAAAAAAAAACAAAAAAAATTCTAAACAGTGAACCTTTGCTAAAACTTTATGCAGTGATCCTCAACATTTGTTGCTGAGCCAAGTCAACCCTTGGAACATACTTGACGCAAATCGAAACAAGTGTCCCCTGAATTTAATTATTTTTAGCAAAAATTCATTTGTGGGGGGGTTTTGTATTTATTTGGACGCAGGTCAAAACATAGGTCCATTTTTTGCAAGATATTAAACCCGAGTAGCCGGGGCGTCGAGGAGGTTCCCCAACTGGCCAAACTCAAAACATCGGTAGCCGTGAAACAAATTCGTTCCGTGTCAAGACAGGGTCCCCTGAATCAGATATGACCCAATAAAATCGTAGAAGTTTACCATTGTCAAAACGGTGGGGTCACAACTTTAAGCGAGGGCGGTCCCCGGTTACAACTTTAAACGGGAGTGGTCACCCTTGGAACCCTTGGTCCTCCTATCGAACCTACAGAAATTTTGAAATGTTCCCTTTAAAGAAAGTTAATTTTTGTAAAAATTGGTTTATGGGATTTTTAAATGAATTTGGGCACAGGTCTAAACATAGGTTCCAATTCAAAACAGGGGTCCCCTTGAAACAAACTGGACTCAAGTCAAGACAGGGCCCTTTTGAATCAAATTTGACCCAGTAAAATCGTAAACATATAATTGCCCAAAGTCAAACAATGACAAACAACTTTAAACGGGGCATCCCCCTTAGAACAGTAATATAATAGAACCTGTAGAAACTTTGAATTGAAATCTTTCCCTAAAACGAGTTAATTTTAGTACAAATAGATTTAAGGGGGTTCTAGATTAATTTGGACGCAGATCAAAACATAGGTCCACCTTGAAACATATTTTACTTAAGAAGAGTCTAGTAAGGTGGTCCCCCATTTAACCAAACTCGAAACAGTGGTTCCTTTGAAACAAGTTGACACAGGGTCCTCTTGGATCAAATTTGATCCTGTCTGCATAATCGTATAACATATTTAACCAAATTCAAAACGGCGCGATCCAAACTTTAAACGGAACGAACCCCTTTGTAACAGTATAATCGAACCTAAAGACATTTTGAAATGTTTCCGTCAAACAAATGGTTAATTTGAGCAAAAATTTACGGTTTTTTTTTAATTTCTTTGATTCAGGTCAAACCTTTAAAGGTCTACCTTTGAAACATTTAACCTAAGCAGTCAGAACGAGGGAGGTCTCCCGCTTGGCCTAACTCGAAACGGGGCCCCCCTTGAAACAAATTGGAGCCAAGTCGAGACTCTTCAACCCTAAACAGTCGTCCCCTTAAATCAAATTTGACCCAACAAAATCGTAGAACATCTTGGATCAAGGTCAAAGTGGTGGGGTCCCCTTAGGGATAGTAATGTGGAACGTTAATATTTGTACAAATTGATTTAAAGGGGTTTTAGATTTATTTGAACGCAGGTCCACCCTTAAAACATATTTTACCCAAGTAGTCAGAGAGGAGGTCCCCTGTTTAGCCCAACTCTAAACAGGGGTCCCTTGAAACATATTTGACCCGATGAAATCGTAAAACATACCTACCAAAGGCAAAACAACTTGAAATGAGACGAACAGCCCAGAACAATATAATCGAACCTAAAAAAATTTAAACAGTTTCTCGAACACTAATAGCTTTTGTTAATATATCAAATTTAGTTAATATTCAAATTTAGTCACTTTTTGTAATTCGCGGCACATTGGTTGAGAATCACTGACTTAACGTTACTGTAAATGCGTAATAGAGATACGAACGCGTGAAAATGTTCCATAAAAATAAGCGTAAAACGAAGAACACATAAAACGGCCATGTTTTGCGCGCCGAAACTCCTACATAACCTCCCATCCCTCACGCGGTTGAAGCAAAACCGTTATAACCAACCGCCAAAAAAGTGGCGCCAAAACGACGTTGCATAGTACAACGCTAAAAATACAATTATATATATATGATAGCGCAATTTGTTGCCTTTGACGATGAGCCTCAAGATGATCTCTTTTACGACGAATATATTTCTGATGTATTTTATGCATGCCTCGACCCAGACAAGCGAGAAACAAAAACAAATTCTACGTATATTGCGAGAAGAAATGCTTCGCCATCGCGCCAGATTGCTTTTGCTTCTTATACATATCTAGCGTAAAAAAACGTATTGTTAATGACGCTCGCATCGACTATATACACGCTGAGAGCAGTGCGACGCGTATCGTGCGCAGAATAAAAAAACGAAATTAACGTGTGCCTACCTTGTTTTCTGCGAGTGATGTGTATATGAGTATGTAGTGATTTGCAGCAGCCACTTGTGGATTGCTCGACGAGGGTGCGTATTAACGTGGGGCCGTGGCGCGTGTAGAGGGAGGTGTTGACGGTGCGACGAGCCGGCGAGAAATGGCGAATGCCGGCGCGCTGCGGCTGCGATGTAGCCGATGTTAACTGCTGGTGGGCCGAAAGCAGGTGCAGTGCGGGTTGGCGGCAAAATTTTGCAACGATGCCGTGCGAACAATGCAGCCAACTACATTGCGCGCGAGAGATAAATTGGCCGACAACAAAAGTCGGTAGACAAACACATTCGTCGCGTAATGATGTGCAGTTGATCCTCGCCTAGGTCGGCGTCACTTTTGTAGTGTTTTTCACTCGACGCACCAGCAGTGTCAGCTGATAAACGTGATAAGAAAAGCGCGATTGATTGAAAAAAAGTGTGGTGAATGCATTGCCCGCTAGGTGCGCTGGTGTTCGTCATTCACAAAACGTTGGGAAGGAAGAAAAAAGCGCTCATATAATCTAATTTCATCTGGAGGAATGTGATGCATATGATTTTCGGGTTATAGATCTAAGATCAGGACTTATTGTTAGCGTTCTAGACTCGAAGAAGTCTTTAAACGTTTCAGAATCATTATTTATTATAATTATTATTTATGAAATTAAGTAACTTCATGATGAAGCTTTTAGACCAGTTAGCTGCAATCAAATTCGTCTCGGATTTTGATGTTAGATATCTACAACTGTTGAATAATTTGATTTGTTTACGAACATGTGTGTATCAAGCGGGTATTTGCAATAAAATATTATGTTGGTAAAAGATTTCTTGCTATCAATGACTTTCACCACCCCCATTTCTATTGTTCTCACCACCTGCTCCTGGTAAATAGTATTAAACATTAAACACACCAATTAAATTAAATGACAACAATAACAATACCAATATAGAGAGAAAAAAATGTAATAGTAGCTATTTTTGATATCTTGGAGTTATATTCTGCTGTGGATAGGAGTCCGGATGCAATATATGGATTATTTCTATGTTTCGCAACTTAGAAAAGCAACCACTTGAAAAATATGAAAAATAATCATGCACACAACAATTTGTTACACACACCCTTGCAACTACATTTACATATTCCAATGTCTACCCACCCATTAATATTGCGCTTCTATGCTTATTTTTTCTCCTATACTTTTCTTTATAATAGCCACATTCTCCACCCGCCCCTTCCCCCAGCAATTCTGTAATATTCCCAACCTTCCAGTCATACCCATTTTTCTATCTCTCATTTAAAGACATACATTCCCTCGCCATATGCTCTCAAGTATCCAATCCATCCTGACACAAACCACACCTCATATATTCTTTTCCCATCCATACTTTCCTCCCTTACTCCTCAGATCCACATCTCGACCGGGCCATTGTTCTTTTGTCCATCGCACTCACTCCGGTTTTTATTAATGTGACTTATTTTATTTATTATCTAGATTTATTATTTAGACTTGTGATTATTTTGTCCATCAGTAGATTGAACAGGAGCGGACTTAAGCTATCTCCTTGTCGGATTCCTGACTTTATACATATGTCTGCCTCCTCGCCATTTGTTGTTCTCAACTTAGTTGTATTGTTGGAGTTTCGTTGCCTAATTTTTTTACGATGCTTGGGCGTATTCCTTTTAGGGAAAAACTCTGGAGAGCGAGCCAGCTCTGGTACTGGTCTGTTTATTCATAACAAACTGGGATACTTAATTAAGAACAAGAAACAGTTGCAGGAGATAATGGCAAATTTTATTCAGAGTCGAATGGTATATGATTTGTATATATTGGAAGAAGGTGAATTATTTTGAAGCAGTAATTCCGAGTCATTTTCCTGTCAGTGAAATCGTCGCTGTTATTAGACTCAACTTTCATGAATTATAATATTAGTCTTAAGTAAGCAAATGAAAAACTCTCACAGGAGCTTCAAGAAATTTTCACGCTGAATCGATGGGTGCATGATTTATAATCGGGAGATTGGGAAATCGGGAAAAATCGATTTTTAAGTCATATATTTTTCCAATAATTACCCAATCTTTAGGGGAAAGTATACGAAATCAAACTATATTTATTGACGAATCGATCCGTATAAGAATCATATAGACATTTTCTTTGGTACGCACGCTCTATCTGTTGCCTAACATATGTTCATCAATTCTATGAACATTTCTCCAAAAAATGAGGTTAACCCATAGTTTTCTTAATAAATGCAGTAATAATATAGTTGGTATATATTGTCAGGCATGTTGTAATACTATTAAAGCGAGATGTAACAATGAGGAATGTAATTTCAGATGAATTCAGAGGTAATTTTAATATTTAAGAAAGGAAAACTTATATTTTCTTAAATATTACGGTGAAATTATGTGTGCCTAGTAACACCGCTAGAGGGAGGTACATTTGTTGCTGTCAAATCGGTGTTTTCCTAACCTACGTCCGGTCGAATTTGTGGACTAAAGTTTTTCGTGTGTGTGTTGGGCGAATTTTAACCCTAGTAGAACGGCCCCCACCCGGCGTGTGCGCCCCCCAGTGAGTGTGCGTGGGCGGCGACGGCGACGACGTCCACCATGTCGGACAAACCGATCGAGAAGCTGAAGAGCTTCTTCAAACTGAAGCCGAAGGATCTACCGAGTAATGCTCTGCCGTGCCGCGTGCCAACACGCTAATCACAACTCACTTCTTGACTATTTTTTTAGATAAGAACAAGGACGAGTATGTACCGAGTCGGGAGCTGGAGCAGGAGCTCACCAGCCACGTGGCGTTCGTGAAGCGCGAGCGTGCCATCCGCGAGCTGCTTGAGAACATCAAAAAGACGAAGCTCAGCGAGCATGTCATCCTGCGGCTGTGGGCGTTCCTCAAGGACTTGCCCGACAGCGGTGTCAGCGAGCAGCGCCAGCTGGCATTCGACGTGCTGGAGGCGCTCGTGCAGAAGCAGAAGGCGCAGCTGTCGGGCATCTTTCGCGCCGAGGTGTTCCGCGTGATCGTCGAACACAAGCACGACGAGGACATGGAGATGTTATTCACTCTACTGCAGGCGCTCTCTGAGAATGGCAAGGATATTTCGTACTTCGACGAGAAGATGGGGCCATTTCTACTGGACCGCTTCATTGTCATCATGCGCGCTGGTTTATTTAATGAAAGCGTCGTTTTGTGGACCAACTTGATTAAATTTAATGCTGCACATTGCAAGGAAAATGAAGTGTTCCAATTTTTAAGGTAAATATTTTCTCAACTCCTGTTTTATAATATGCACATTATATTAACGATTTCGATTAAGTTATGATCAGCTGATCATAACAGTGCTGGAAGATGAAATCATTTCAGTATTCCCTTTGATTAAGAAATAGCATACATATCTTAACAATTTACATGCACTACTTGTTTGCAAACAATGTGGTAATGTTGTTATAATAATGCCGAGTTGCATTGCGTTGCATCGAATCCGTGCCGAAATCTCTCTCGGCGCGGCTGCGGCAAAAGAAAAGTGATAAGCCGTGGATGAAACACTCAAATAAGACTTGTTAATTCAATACTTTTATTTTACTATTTATGTAACTTTTGTTCAGAAAATTAATGCTTAGAAAATGATACAACTCGTATGTAATGCACATTATTCACTCGTATGACTCTCCTTCGGCATAGCATTACATTCTCCTTGTACAATATACTAATTATGATACCATTATTATTATCATTATTTGCATCGAGTTTACGTGCAATTAACTTTTATTGCTTTTAACTACGATAAGTTTAGAATTTTTATTGATGAATTAATCGCATTCCTAAATCGAATGAAGTATTTTAGGAATTTATTTAGGAATAGGATTAGTTCATTTTTGCGATGATTTTCGTTTTTTTTTTATGTATTTTTGCATACAGAAATATTTTCGAAAATGTTTCAAAACGCGACTTTCTTGTTTTCGGTATCGATAGATAGCTTAAATATTTACACCTCCGACCCATATCAACGAGTTTACATGTGAAGTTTTCTCATGTGCATAACACAAATTTTACGAGCGAAAATCGTGCTATGATATTTTATGTTTATCCCTTTGGCCTACGAGTTTCTCATATGGCCCAAAGTTTGCTCATGGGTGCAACGTAAATTTCATGAGCGCGACTCGTGCTATGATATTTTATGATTAACCACTTAGTCTATACTCACAAGTCTCACACGTGGCCGAAAGTTTGATAATGTGCGCAATGCAAAATTTCACTACCAAGACTCGTGCTATAATCTTTTATGACTAACCCTTTTTATACCCACGAGACCGACTTGTGTCAGAAAATTTGATCACAATG
This sequence comes from Weissflogia rhopalogaster, assembly GCA_019419845.2. Taxonomy (NCBI): domain Eukaryota; kingdom Metazoa; phylum Arthropoda; class Insecta; order Coleoptera; family Staphylinidae; genus Weissflogia; species Weissflogia rhopalogaster. Next base: position 26,765 of record WSZQ02104756.1, read on the forward strand.
CTGGATATACGAGTGATTTTCTTGTACATTGACCCTGATAATTAAAATTTAAGCCTGGAAGAACCATTTCTTAAGTCGCTCTTAAAATGCGTCGTTAACGATGACTTGACGCTAAAACTATGCATTAAGAGCGAGAAAAAGAACTGTTTTCAAAGTTAGTTATGCACCTCTTAATGGTATGGTGGTATGGTTCTGTCACAGTTATAACTATTTCATATGACGCTCTTAATATTGTCAATCAGTGACATTCTCAAGATTCCATTGTCTATGTCCATTCTATGTATCTTATTATTCAATGTTCTATTCTTAGTATTCTATGGATCTTATATCATCATAACATTGACATTGATCGGACTTTACAATGTTGCAGAATTGCTATAAGAATAATTACCGACGCAACATAAGTTCGGCGGGCGCCCATTGTCAAGTTTATACTTGTCGAAATAATGGTAACAAACGGCGTCTCATAGTTCATACTTAATTAGTACTTAAGTTAGAGTAGAGGTTGGTAATTAGTATTAAAAAACCTGAACCTCCAAAAGTCGTTGTTGATGGGCCGTGACAATATCTTCTATTTCGTAAATCTATCTTAATACAAGTGTCAAACGATGGCCTGACGCTAATCCAATGCGCTAAGAACCTTATAAAATCTGCTATTGTTTGCTAGAGTTTGCAAAACAACTATTTTCAAATGATAGATAATTTAGTTAGCGGGTCCTAAGAATTCGTTGATATTTGGAATTAATGATCTCTTACTGTTAATGGTCTCGAACTTTTTAAATCATTGAAAAAAGGTTTAAACAGTGCTATTAGCCTTTGGCCAATAACCACGAGTTTCACTCTTGCCAGAATGTTAGACATGAAATAAAATAACACTGACTCCCTGTATTATTCAGATTGCCGTTGATTTTGTCCCACAGCTAAAAAGTGTTGCCGCCGAATTTGGTTTCAGAATCGTTTTTCATTTTAAAACAATAGTAAATGTATACATAATATGAAATCGAATAAAACAATAAAACTGTGTGCATAAGGTAATGTATTTGTGTAATTGTAGGCATGTTTGCGCGTTAGCCGACCCTGCCTGTGCAAACGTAAACATCCCCCACGCGTTGAATTTCATCGAAACGATCATCGCTTACTATCGCCACATACCGCCGGCGAACGCGCTGCAGCCGATTCTGACGGCGCTCTGCCGCATAGTCAACACTGAAGAGCACTGCCAGCTATGTTGGAAGGTGATGAAGAACCTGCTGGGCACGCACTTCGGGCACGCCGCACTTTTCACGATGTGCCGCATGATCGAAGCGCCCGAGCCGTCGTTTGTGCCGTACATTGTCCGTGGCGCCGTCTTCTTCATCCAAATGGGACTGTGGACGTACCCGGTGCCCAGCCTGCGCTGGCCGCCGAGTGCCGTCCTGCCGGCGATCCTTGCCGCCGCACGCCTCCGCCAGCCGGTGATCATCTACGAGATCGCCACCGGCATCCAGCACCTCGTCGCCACCGCCGTCTACGACCTACAGGAACCTGCCTGGGACCTCATCCTGCAGATACTCGCGATCTCGGCGGGCGCCGATGGTGGCGAGCTGCATCCGCGCTTGCACATGGAGACGTCGCCGCTGAACGAAACGCTCACGATGATCGAGTCCGTGCACGCGTGTGGCTATTTCAACGGCAACGCCGATGCGTTCTATGCCATCGTCGGCGCTTGTGCGCACATTCGCCCGCCGGAGTCCGTCCTGCGGCTGATAGCGCACCTCGCGCGCGATATCCACCCGGTGCGCCACCAATGGTTGGAAACGCTCCACGGCGTGCTTACGCACTACTATCGCGGCGAGCACGAGCCGCGCGTGCCTATCCGGCTGCAGGCGTTGGGTGTGCTCGCGACTGCTGTGTGCCTGCATCGCGCTTTCTACGAGCCGGAGTTGATCGACAAGGCGGTGATACCGTTTCTTATCAATCTGCACGCAGAGAAGGACTGTCAGATCCGCACGGCAGGTGCTGATCTGCTCATACAGCTGTGCGCGACGTGTGAGAGTCGGCGGTGTCTGGAGATGCTCGATATTCTCGAAAAACTCATAAATCGCCCCTTTGAGATCTACGGCGACCGTGGCGTCGCGCTCGAGAAGGACACCGCCGATGTCAAGGAGATCATCACGCAACTGATCGACCTCTTTGAGTTGAAGATTCACAAGTGGCCTTCGATGCCGGCCGTACGCATCTACAAAATACTCATGTGTCATTTGGAAACACACTATGCGTATCCGAATGTGTTTGAGAACTGCCCTTATGTTCGTTCACAGGTAAAGCAGTTTTATTATTCTTACTTCATCTTATGGAAGTCACAAAGTCACGTATGCTCGAGGGTGTTCAAATTTCAGATAGTCTCAATACTTCTTCGTATCGAATGTTAAATGTATCGATGTCGAAGAATCAATTAAACTAATTAAAAATGTCCCTTGATTGCCATAGTATTGCATGAAAACCTCTTTTAATGCCTGACAATAACAATAAAACTAATTTGTACTTAATTTCATCTGATATGGTTTCTGATCAAATGAAAAGTATTTTAATGCATGCGAAAAAGTTCAATTTTATCAACAAACTGAATGTTAAAACTTGACGAACTAAGGAACTTGCATTTCTTGACTATTTTGGAAATATGATGCATTATTGGCCAATTTTTAATAACAAACATTAGCTCATGAATCTAGGGGCATTGCAAATCAATTATTATTTTAATTTTTTTGATTGTAAATTTGACTACACTCGAGCACATTATTCACATGACAGATTAAGCGTGTCTCGGCGGTTTAAGGATCGAACCGTGGTAATAATTCTGTCCGATACTTCTCGATAGGGTATCAATAAGAACAATATCATAACAAATAGTAGAAATACAATATACAGTAGAAACAACTGCAGAATACAAATAAGAACAGTACACTGGTACTACCTTACGATAAGGTGTGTTGTCAGGTTTAGAACTGCTAAATACCCGAATAACCTGCAGCAGGTTGCTATTAGTTAGGTCGTCATGCAAAACCCCTGATAACTTCCCAACAAAGCTGAATCAAGCCCATACATACAATCCCAGTGCAACATTCCGTCAAGCCCAACTTATACTAAGCATTGCCCATCGCCCTTCTTACGTTCTTCTCCAACACCACAGCATTCCTACATTCCTACCCCTCCATTGTAACAATACCCATTCCAGTTTCAAACCATCACATTCCTTTGCCAGGTGCTGCTCCCATGTGTCCACCCTCTCAAAATCATTTCGTGTATTTTTGCCTCTCTGTCCTCCGATCCACATCCCTAGTCTACATAGTACCATGGCCTCCGCTGATATAGTATGACCCTCGCCGTTTTGTTTAGTGGTTTCATTTGAAACCAGAATAAACAACAATGATAAAATCAATTTTAGGTTGCGATTTATAAACTTCAAACAATTAACGTTGTAAACACATATATTTGCACTATATTACAGCATATACTCTTCATTTTGAAATCAGGATGTTGATGAAACCAAATAGTTTTGTACGGCATTCACATAAAGAGGGAGGATGTTCCTAAGTGAATGAAATAAGTCGAATTGCAGGCTGAGGGGATCATCTACAAGGCACTCGCCGAATGTTTGGTTTGGTTTGTGTGAAACAATGGAGTTAAGTGGAAAGTCACGAGCTAACACTGAGTGTATTGCGACAAGCCACACTTCATATTGATACATTTGGCGTCCACATAGACAGTATTATAACGCTACACCCATGTTTTATTATTTTGTGGCCCCTCTTATACCACAATATTATCATGAACCCACTATAGGGAGCCTCAAACCGATGAATCCGCTAAGTAGATGACGACAAATTGTAAACACAGTGTTTTATGGCGATACCTATAAGTAACAGAGCTAAACTTTAAACGGGCCTTCTGGAAGAAGGATAGAAAATATAGGGAAACCGAACATACTTTGAAAAATTGCCAATAGATGACGCTATCTGTTTTCGATACCTATAAGTATCGATACTTTCCAAAATAACAAGTTTCCCTTAGCTCTTTAATAATAAACAAACTTATTTTAGATCCTGGATTGTTTTCTGCGAATGCGTGCAGATGATTACTACCGCATCGGCTGTCCACGCAATGATGAACTACGTTTCAGCCCGTATCTTTGCGTTTCCTACACATCGCCAGCAGATCGCAGCGCACTAGCCTCACCACCGCCGCCGAACTCCCCTGGGACCACCTTTACCGCCACGACGGCGGCACCGAGCGCCGCACAACCGCCACCGCCGACTACCGGCACCACTACGGTCATTACCGCTTGCAACGTCACATACGTATCCATCAAGTTTGCCTTCAAAATCTTCGTCACGTGCTTGACGCGCGAGCGCAACATGGAAGTGCTCGTCTTCGTGCTGCGACGCCTGCCCGACGTGCTCGCCAACAAGTCGCTGGTGCTGACGCGTACCGGCAACAACGACATCGGTCTGCTGATCGACGCCGTCAGCAAGCAAATGAAGCAGCCGCCTGACGCCGCCGTCGTTAATCGCGCCGAGTTCACGTCGTCGCTATTGCTCATCCTCGCCGCGCTCGCCTCCTATCATGCCTATCTGCATCACACGCACCAGCAGGAGATGATTCGGTTGCTCAGTACGTGTAAGATTCGCCACGGCGTGCCCTGCTTCAGTCAGTGTATACGCGCTCTGACGACGTCTAGCCTTGAGATGCAGGACGTGATGGTGAAGATTTTGCCTGACGTACTGCTGCAGCTCTCTAAGACGACAGCAACGCCACAGATTGCGATACCAATGTTGGAGTTCTTATCAAGTATGTGCGTTTGTTGAATTTATATTGACATATTGTAGGTTGACCTAGGAGGTATGTTTCAGATATTTGAACTTGTTTTGCTTGAACTTGAACGCACCACTACTATCAATTACTAATAATAATCAATTAATGTAATTCTAGAATTAATTTCATTAATTTACCTACGAATGATTACTCTGGGCCACATTGTTACTTCTTCGATAAAAATCCAAAGTTCCTATTGAAATTTACGGTTTAAACACGAACATCACATTGAAAAAAGCTGATTGGCACTAGTTTTTGTCAAAGTGGTGCTAGATCGTATCGTGTAATACATTTTTACAATTTGAATAAAAGTACCTGCACTTTATAAACACAAATATCTCGGAAACTGGAGCAAATCGTTTTTTCTTCTTCAATATTATATTTGTATACTGCACATTATCATGATGGAGTAGCAACATGATGGTAGTAATGTGTTCTAGTTCAAACAAAACAAGTTTAAATACTAAATTACATTATTTACTATTTCTTTTCACTTTCTTCATTTTTCGACTTTGTCTTGTCATTTTTTATATTCCTATCCAATGCAAAAGTCCCCTAAACTTCGTAGATTTTAGGGAAATGTTTGATACTATATTCACGATTTAATATGAATACTAATTTAATGAAATTGTTATTTTTTAGCGCTTACGATACTGCCAAGTGTGTTCTCCAACTTTGTAGCGGATCAATATATGGCAATATTTGCTATGCTTCTGCCCTACACAAATCCATTCAATCACAACGCGTACACAGTCTTTCTGGCACATCATTTAATTGCTGTGTGGTTCTTAAAGTGTAGACTCACGTTTAGAAAAGACTTTGTTAGTTATATTACAAATGTAAGTAAAATATTGATTATTTCAAATTTTGTTTCGACAATTGTCGTTTTTTATCAGTATATGAATACATATTTTTTCAATATATAGGGCCTCCATGCAAACGCGTCTTCCTCGCCCATAATCACCAAGGCTGATGTGAATAAGCTGAATCAGGACAGTTCAAGCCGGAAGCGCAGTTCGTCATTAACCGAGCAGAGTTCACGCAAACGGGAACGTTCCGCGACGCTGGTGAGCAAACCAGCCTTCGATCATCGGCCCCTGCCTGGGATTGACAAGACGTTAATGCAATTCTATCGTGAATTGACGGAAACATGCATAGATTTGATGGCACGGTATACGTTTTCGCCATGCTCGGCACTCCCAAAGCGTCTGCCGAATGCTGAGTTCCTTTTTAGCGGTGGCCAGTCGATGAGCTGGTTGCTTGGCAATCGTGTTATCACGATTACGACGAGCGGCTGCGCGCAAAAGGCGCTAAAGCATGGTCTGTGTGACAAGTGCTACGCGACGTGCAAGGGCGGTGCGAAGACGCCGGAGTACACACGTGGCTTGCAGCGAACTGGTAGCAGCGAGGTGGAGGCGAGGGTGACGCGCCAGAATTCAGGCTCGAACAACAACACTTCGACGTCGTCGCCGACGGAGGATGCGCGTCGCCTCAGCGAACGCCTCGAGCAGCTACCAAGTAAGTTGCAGCAGCTCGCTATTGGTAGCGGAGGAAGCGGAGGTAGCGGCGATGCGAGTGTGAAGCACGAGAAACGCGAGCATTGCGCATGCTGGTGTCAGAACTGGGCCGAAATCCACGTGCGCCGTCCCACCGGCAATATGTCCTGGGTGATGCGCATCCAGAATCAGACGGCGGATGTGCGCAGCATTTACGACTTCCCGCTGAATGAAATCTCAACGCTGTTCATGCCGTCGCTAAGCGCTGGTCATGATGTCACACAGCAGGACTCCATCGAAGAGGAGCCTCTTAACGTTGGTGGAGGTGATGGGGAGTACGTAAACACGCAGCCGATTTCGATTCCGGGGTCGCCGAATAAGCAATCGCCGTCGCGACAAAGTTCACGCGACAGCATTGACGAGGACATGGACAGTGTCTTTGAGGATGGTACACGGGCGCGTAATCCTGTCCGGCGGTCGAATTCCAGTCCAGAAATGTCCGCCGCCTGGAAAAATCCGTTCATGCAGCAGAAGGCGATCGATCCCGAGGATCGCCTGCCGGACGAAGAGCCCGCCAAGAAAAAGACGTTCGCGAAGGATAACCGTGTTAGTTGTGAAGCGATACCGGAGGAAATTGCCGGAATGGGTACAACGCCACCGTCTACAGAAGCGGGGGCTCATCCTGCACTGCTATCATCGCTGTCCTGTCCCGGACCGGACCAGGAAGCGCCCGTGCAAATTCCGAAGATGTATTCAACAGTCCCGCCCACACCGAATGTCACAGGCCCCACAAATCCACCGCTTTATCCCACCGCCGCCGGCAAAGACAGACCCACGTTAAACCTACCATTAACCAGCAAGCCGCCGCAAAGCCCTACGCAAACCAGCCCACGGTTATCTCGCCATGCGAGAGGCCATGAAATTCAGAAAAGTTCATCGCTCGTTCTACAAAAACAAAAAGTGAAGTTAGACTCATTCAACCAAAGCGAGCAGAAGCAACGCGACCGTGCAACGACAATATCAGTGATGCAGTCACCAGGACGTAAGGCGCGATTCCCCGGTGATGCCACCGGTCCGTCCGCTACGCCGAGCAGTGGCGGCGGCGGCGGTGGTGGCGAACGCGAGCGTGATCGCGAGCGCGGCGGTAAACTGAAAGACATGCCAAAGAGCGGCATCAATCCAGCGTTCGTCTTCCTGCAGTTGTACCACGCGGCACAGTTCGGCAGCACTATCGAAAAACCGCTGCTCATCAACGCCAACGACGTCGTTCAGCGTGCGCTGCACATCCTCGACAACATCCAACCGTACGAGACGCACAAGATTGGCGTGTTGTACGTGGGGCCTGGCCAGTGCAATCGGGAGGCAGACATCCTACGTAACTGCTACGGCACGCTGCGTTACGTCGAATTCCTCAAGCGGCTTGGTACGATGATCAAGGTGCAGGACGTCGATCCACAGGCGTTCTTCCTCGGTGGGCTGGACCACGATGGTGGCGATGGGAACTTCGCGTATATGTGGCAGGACGACATTATCCGCGTTATCTTCCACGTAGCGACGCTCATGCCCAACTCGGAGTTCGAGCCAAATTGCAATCACAAGAAAAAACACATTGGCAACGACTACGTTACAATCGTGTACAACGAGAGTGGACAAGACTACAATATTAACACAATCAAGGTACAAACTTCACACAATTTTTTTGACGACGTATTAATGTTGTTGGATTTTTGCAGGGGCAATTTAATTTTGCATCGATTATAATCCAACCTTTGGATCACAACAGTAACAAGGTGACTGTGAAGGCAAAGGATGCTATTGTGGAACTGATTGGTCAAAGTGAACCGCGAATTGTCTCTGAACAGAATGTGGCTTTGCTTGCGAGGCAACTGGCACTACACGCTAATGTAAGACTTTTTATTTTATTAATATTTTAACTGTTCGTTTTATTAACAACTAACTTTTCTTTTATTCTGATGCTATTAATTATTTCTAATTGATATAATCTTAGTATAACTTCTATTCATTCGCCATTTTGCGCGGTAAACAAAAATCAGACAAAATCGTGAAACACAGAGACACCGGGTTTTAACGGAAAGGATTACGGAACGTTAAGTACGGGTCAATGCAATTCAACATGAATGTTTTTGAAACACAGGAGGCAAGAGGTAAAAAATGTATTTACCAATACGTTTTGGGGTAAAATCGACATTTCGAGATTCCAGGAGGGGGCGGGGGGTTCTGTAAACGGGTGTTTCATTGTATTATAATTTCTGATCATTCGATGTTTGCCCAGAAAATTAATCCCAAGTTTTTACATGTCTAAAAAAATCGGAATCTCAACGGCAGAGGCGTGTTAAGCAACGTGACATAACAGAAAGGCTCGTGGTTTGTTGTAGGAGAGTCTAATTCAGGTGGTTGAACGTAGTTACATATCTCTGGATCGTCCAGGGCATGTGGGTGCTCATACGCAAACAGCATATTACACACTCACAGAGCGAGCCTCGGCTTTCTGTGCGTGCGTAATATGCAGTTTATTGTAATTGTTATGGTAGTACATTTCGGGAAAACCATATTTTAATTAATATATACTATATTGTGTATCGAGCATGGGATAGTGGTGCCTGTTTCCTCTGATTATGAGAAATTGCACACTCGCCTTCGGCACATGCTATGCTAATTGTACCATATACTTTTTTGTCACTATTATATGTGAAAATATTAATATCTTAATCAAAAACGATTCTGAAATGAGTTATATAATAACATGAGTATAAAAAGATTTTTTATCAGTCATCAAGTGCCTCAACCATTGAAACCAACGTCCGATCGCGACGCTTGCACATTCAGAGTGTGAAAAGGAAATTTAGGAATCATTCAGGAAAGTGTGAAAGTTCCGTGATTTATCTGGACATGTTCCGCCGAAATTTGCTGGTTATTTCGGCCATGCCCAGTTAAATAAAACACGGAAAGATCAATTATACAAACATTCCCGATTGTACAATTTCGAATCGCGGTGTGCGACTTCGGACGCTTTTAATTTGTAAAACTATTTTATCTCCATACGCCTCCGAGGCGCACGTAGTAGAAATGGTTATAATATAGATATTTATTGAAAAAATATTGTCCTTAATCGATATTCAAAACAAAAATTGACATTTTCCAGCTGGCAGCTTTAATCCAATCTAATTCAATGAAGGAAGCAAGCGAACCATACGCACCCAATTGGCTGCAACGCCTGCGGCGCATCAAAAACCTCCGCCAGAAGATTCAACAATCGTCGCAGAGCGGCAACGACTACTCGGCGCGCACGCGACCGGTGCAGATGGAAGACTTCACCGAGTACACGTGAGCGCAGAGTGAGAACAGGACGTGGAGCGAATTATGTTCTAGTGAATTAATTATACATATATATTATATATCGTACGGTTGTCATATTTTTGGTTACACAAATAAAGTCTGTGTTCTGAAATCGACTTCCAAAATTTCGAAGAAAAGACGTGGGTGAGTTGTTTTACTTGTAGTGTTAAGTTTTGTACTATTTTATGGAGAATCATACAATTTTTATGGCGATTAATTACTAAAATGTTGCGTTAGTAGGTAAAAATCTATATGACCGTGTGGAAAATGCAATCCTACAACCTATATTGTTAGTTAAACCTTTGGTGAATTGACACATGATAAATATAAATAAATTAAATTCAGCCGTCTCGCACATAGTACTATGTGATGTTAACGGTATATAATTGCTTAAATATTAAGTTCGGTTGGTACTCAGAACATGATCAGATTGTGTTCCTGATCACGCTTGCGCTGGATGTGCTTCCATTCGTTGTAGTCAGTGAGGATTGGCCGGCCGTACGCGTTGTGCAGCTCCCAGAAGGTCATCGTTTGCTTGCCGTTGTTCTCGGAATTGCGTTGGGATTCGTCAATGCGACCTGTGTTTAATTATAAGCATTATATTTATATAATATTGTATATACCAGTGATGCTTGATCGCACAAAATAATGCTTTATTCTTCCCACTAGTCAGGTACTTCACAGAGAGGACAAGAATTCACGCAATTCATAATCGTCGATGTAACGACCACGGTTCATGCGTCACACGCTCGCTAAGCAATTTGTAGTGTGGGAGAAGCGTCTATCCGAAGTACAGATAGTGAGTGTACCACTTCAATACGGGGAAGGCGGATAAACTGGCGACGTGATCGTTACTATGCGAAGCGATTTGCCCCCCGTAAAGAAGTTGTCACTTTAAAAAGCAGTACTCTAACAACCAACTACGAATCCCACTATTGTTAGAAAATTTTAACCAAGTGTGATTAGCACTTGAACCAAGATTATCGCACGCGTTCCTATCGCAATATACGCACAAGAGATTCGCAACCATTTCAGTCTTATTGGCTCAAACAATAAAAAATTCACTAAAAATTTGCACCATAGTTTTTCAAACTATTGTGGCACGTAGGTTTTTTACTTAAGGAAAGTTAAAAATTCAATTTCTGTTAACTTTAACCGAATAGTATTTTACATTCCTTAATTTATTATTTTCCAGAAACAATCGACATACTTGTTGACTGTACGTCGAACATTCTTCTTTTTTCATTGGGATCAAATTTTGCATAATTCAGAAATTTACTTAAGAGCAATCTCCAAAAAAAGCGAAAGGCCACTGAAGAAGTAGACATAATCAATGAACTGATAAAGTGTGGTATTAAGAATTTTGCCATATCTTTAATAGACCTCTTCAATAAAATACTTGAAGATGAGCTCATCCCAAACCACTGAAGGCATAGCATAGCCATCTCCATATACGAAAAAGACGACAAAAGACATCCCGCAAACTACATCGGTATTACTATAATGAAGGTATTCTCACGCATTCTATCAGACTTCTTTTAAGAAACAACGCAAGCAAACGAAGAACAACAAGGTTTCAGTAGAAACAGATCAATCATTGACGCGATCTTCATATTAAATCAATTGGACGAGAAAAGCGCTGAAATTTAACACGCCACTGTCTGCATGCTTCCTAGACCTAACGAAAGGAGAACCCAATCCTATTGAACACAATAATGGACCAAATAATTACCAAAACCAAGACCACTACGGCAGAATATAAAATGGGAAGCAAAATATTCCAATAGTTATACTACGCTGATGATGTACCACTATTTCCAGATAATCAAATTGACTTAGCAAAACGGGCCTGAGCATTTGAATACGTTTCAACAAAACAACAAGTGTAAATCGACCCAGAAGACAACATTATTGAACAAATGTCACAATTTGAATACGTATGCGTGAAATTAACTAAAATAGCAGGTTGCCTTCGAAAAAATAGGAAAAGAAGCTCTGATATTAGAAAACTGTACGAGACACAAGATGTTGTATGGTGTCGCGTAGGAGACGTCGCACGACTGCCTAGTCTTGGGAAAAAGATGGAAAGATATCTGAATGTCTCTCGGATAGAGACATTCAGCATTCAGACCCCCTGGGAGACCACCGAAAAGATGACTAAATCTGGGTGTCGTAATCAATAAAATAACATCGACAAACAGGATACTATCGTAGTCAAAAGAAGAGATGAAATGCAAAGAATAACTGTTATGGAGACAGACAAAGAAAAGTGCGCATGCAAAGGGAAAACGCGGCAAACAAAACCGGTACAGCGTATACCGAGGGATCATCTCAAACTTTTGGGCGCGCTAACCAAACCCGCGTTCTCAAGACAGCGTTGATCGAAAGTTACCTGAATTATATAAATATAAAACATACCTGTAGATCTCATACTATGTGATCGATGATGATTTGCACTATCCATTTTATTGAACGGATTATGTCTTTGTCTAGGTGGTGGAATTGGAGATCCAACAACTTGGGTGAGAGCACTGGGCGTCTCTACAAAATAATTCCCAGTTATGCCTGCCGTTTTGACGTTAAACAGATTGCCAAACCTTCAATGTCAGCTAATTGTCGTTGCAATTCAGCAACCATTAACTTCATGTAATCGTAGCCGGCGCACGCCAAGGCCTTCATCCACTGCTCCATTGCCTCCTGTGAGTCAGCACCAAGAACATAGCTCCGATTGTTAATACCATGGAAGACGATCTTGAAGCAATACAATTCTTCATCCTCTGCCAGTTCTAGAAATTGTATTGATTCATATATCTATACGAAAAAAAAAACTAACATTCTATTTACCAATAGTGCAACCTTCTAAGATGATGACGCCCAAGGGCTCCTTGTCGCTGCCTTTCTTTTCGAAGTAGAAGAGGAGATTACCCTTGAGGAGGAAGTAGCGCTTCTGGAAGTTCTTGTTTACCTCGCCCTTCTTGAAGAGGTAACCTTCTTTGTCGACGGGTGTTGCGGACACGGCGAACGCCGATAGGTTCTTGTCGTTGATGCGCATTGTGCAGATTTGGGGTTTTATTCGGTGGCGAAGGCAACCTAGGTGTACTCCACTAGGTTCTGTGTATTATGATCTGGTTCCTCAATGGTTGACTCCACTTTGGTGTAAGGTACTTTTGAGGTTATGGACACAGACATGTATACCAGATTTTCTATTTAAAAAAAATGAAAATGAATAATCATACAATGAGAATATCACTCAACTTTACCATTGATTAATTTAAATTAATTTTGTATATACTGGATACTAATATTTGAATTAGGAAAACTCCAAAGTTTATTCGTAACTTGAAGTACTAATATGATTAATAAAATTGGTAAATAAAGTCGTAAAGTTGGAATTCCCCTAATTGTAAACCTAATATCCTAAGTTTATAGTCAAAGCTACAACATCAAAATCACTGTCAATTCCAATAAAGAGAATGTGAAATTTAAAATCGAAATAAAATGGAAAATATTAATTAATTTTTAATAAACCATTTACCGATGTATTTAAACACACTTTTTAAGGAAAATTATTCGTTTGAGTTCATCTAAACATGTTTTTTACATTCTTTTTTATCGAAATTTAACCAACAACCCACCAGAAATCAGATGTTAACTCTCGAACCGTTAATGCTACCTATCTCCCGATGTGTTTAAACACACTTTTTATTGCAAGGGGGACGTCTAAACATGTTTTTCTATTACATTTTAACGCATTTTTATCTAAATGTCAGAAATTGCCTGTTCATTCTCGAACGTTTGCAGTTACCGATCTCACGAAGTGTTTAAATAGAATTTTTTGCGAAAATGACTCGTTTGAAGCATTTGAGCATTAACCTACCTATCTCCCGATGTGTTTAAACACACTTATTAGTGCAAGTGAGCCGTTTGTGCTCATCTAAACATGTTTTTCTATTACATTTTAACGCATTCTTGTCAAAGTTTCAGAAATTGCCTGTTAATTGTCTATACATATTTTTCTAAAATATTTTAACGAAATTTTACCCAAATTTCAGAAATGAAAGATTAACTCTAGAATTGTTGAAGTCACCTGTCTCCTGATGTGTTTAGACAGAGTGTTTAGAAAAATTAACCATAAATCATTTTAACAATATCATAAATACCAAATTAAGCTGGTGGCTTCGTTTGCTTTTACCTATGGAATCGTGACTAATTCGAATTGACGACCAGAGTATCGCTGTCGAATTGCACATGGTAAAGCAATCTAGGCAACTTCATGGGCATAGTTTTAGTTGATAAGCTCGTCTTTATAAAACAAAATTATTTGTTGATCCGCTTTGTTAAAACGCCGGTGCCGTTTGTCAACATTTTATACGAGTCTTGTATTTCTCAAACCGAAAAGATTGTAATACAATAAATAATTTCGCATTCATACTTTCATCCTTGTCATTCACCCAAAGAGTTTTCTAAGTCAGATAAATATGTGTAAATGGTATGAATGTATGAATCTATTTTCGGTTTTTTAGGTAGTCCCATGGGCATTTGTCGTATTTGCCACATCCCTACCACCATCGATTAGAACGCTACCTAGTGGTGGCATCTGCCGCAGTTATAAATGCACCCAACACCGGTGTCATGTCTCTTTCGCCGAGTATTCGTGTAGTTGACTGTAAGTACTACTATTCGCACTATTCGTTAAATTTTAAGTGTAAATATCGAGTTTGTAACAAAAATATTGCATGTATGCGTTCGACGCAAGAATTCTGAATGCATGCATCATAAGATTGCAAGTGGATGGTCATTATTTCTGAAAATAATCACAGATATTGACGTACGCCTCAGATTCTGGGCAAGGTAGTTCGCGTCAAATGGCGAAGCTAACTTAATCATCTGGGGCAAGAGCATCGTCCGTGTTTTAATCCCAGCCTGCGAACGATTCGCTGAGTTGATTCATAGCACGGATACAAATGTTTTCATATTTTTACATTTTTTGTGTTACGTGAAATTGTGGGCGAGTTTGAGGTTATAACGACACGTGTTTGTTTGCAGTTATAAGCGCCCACCAAAATGGTGAACGGTCGCATCCCAAACGTCTGCTCAAAGACGTACGTGACGCCTCGTCGTCCTTACGAAAAGGCCCGTCTTGATCAGGAATTGAAGATTATCGGAGAGTATGGTCTGAGGAACAAGCGTGAAGTGTGGCGTGTTAAATATACTCTCGCCAAGATCCGTAAAGCTGCTCGTGAGCTCCTCACCCTCGAAGAGAAGGATCCAAAGAGGTTGTTCGAAGGTACGTTTACCCCTACGTTCCTTATTTCGTCGATTAGCGTGTTTACAGCCACGTGGCACTATAGAAGTGTAGCTTTGGTTGATAAGCTGGGTGTATATTTCTATAGGAGCTTATGGCCGTGACTCGTGTATATTGCGTTGAGCGATGCTGCAGACGTCGTCACACTCGTGCTGAATTATATTCAGCACGAACCTCGCACGTGCAAATTATCCTCCTCTTCCTTTTCAGTAGGCTCATGCCTGTTTGTGAAGAATCTCATTCGTGTGAATAGTTTTCCGGACGACTCTTATAAATTTAGTTTAGGCAGGGGTTTCCCTCGTGTAAATTGTGTCAATGATGAGTCTCACTCGTACTTCATTTTGCATTGGACATTCGCGATAAAGCACAATCGTTACTCGATATTATTGGCTCGAGCACATGCGATGTCGCACGAGACTCACTCGTATGAATTTTGCCGAGCAAGAGTGTGACTCGTGTCCCACGCAATGCTGCACCAGTCTTACTCGTCTAAATTGTTAGGACGAGTCGGACTCTTGTATATTGCTTTGAGCATTCGCGATATAGCATGATCGTCACTCGTGTATATTGCCTTAAGCACATGCGATGTTGCCCGAGACCCCCATTAGTATGAATTTTATCGAAGACGAGTCTCTTGTGTATTGCGTTGCAGGCGCGATGCTGCACGAGCATCACTCGTCTAAATTGTTTCCCACCCTCTCAGTCGTATAAATCGTGTTTAAACAGGAGTTTCCCTAGTGTAAATTGTACACTGGTTAATTACAGGGTTAATTATAATTAGTTCTATGATCTGTACTTTATTTCTCAATATATATTTTTTCCCATTTGCAGGTAACGCACTTTTGCGTCGGCTCGTACGCATTGGGGTATTGGACGAAAGTAGGATGAAGCTCGATTACGTTCTCGGCCTCAAAATCGAAGATTTCTTGGAGCGTCGTCTGCAAACGCAAGTGTTCAAGCTTGGATTGGCCAAATCCATCCATCACGCCCGTGTACAGATCCGCCAACGTCACATCCGGTAAATACCATCGTTTCATTCATTTGTGCGAAATAATCAACGAGTGCCACTTGGGCGACATGTCGCTTTCAACGCCTCGAAATTGGTCTTTGAGCCATGAGGGACACGCTCTCGATTGGTTTTTGTGGAATTGAGGTAACCTTTCGCATTCCCACCAAGTTTTTTGCGTTTACCGAACTTAGAGTTGCTAGTTAAGTGAAATTCTATACTTATCTAGTGCTAAATGGTCTCGGAGAGAAAAGATACCAGCTTTATGCCCCGCTTACGTGCATTTATGTATATGTAAGTGGGTACCTGTGAGGCGACATTCGAAGATTTCATTTTTATTGTATATTTTTAACCTTTTTTTTGAAAGCTAATTCCAACATTTTCTTGTTTAGTGTACGCAAGCAGGTCGTGAACATTCCCTCGTTCATCGTTCGCTTGGATTCGCAGAAGCACATCGACTTCTCCGTCAAATCACCCTTTGGAAGTGGCAGGCCTGGTCGTGTTAAGAGGAAGAACACGCGCAAGGCTGCATCCGGCGGTGCCGCCGTCGAGGAAGACGAGGATTAAGCAGTGAAAATGTACCATCAGCAATGATGGTACGAAATGGTGTGCGAGTATTACAGCTCACGGTTTAAAATAAAATAAAAATCATCAATAAATATTGTAAACAAATGATGTTTTATATTTCATCAATGTTATTCATGAATGTGTTTAGAATGAAAGTTTTTAAAAGCTGTGGTGCATTATTCTACTCACTCTCCGTACTGCCGAATGATTTGAAATTGTTCCTAGTTTTGGTGGCTTCGTATTTTATGGGATGATGGGATTATAAATTTTATTTCAGATTTATTTGCTGTTACTTTTATATCGAGTGTCCAAACTTGAAAAGTAACCTTTTTGTTCGAACTGGACCAGGGTCAACAAACTGAAGTAATTGAATCAAGTGATCATTGCTAAGCTTTAGATCAGGCAAATTGAAACAGGTGTTTTTCTTGGAAAAAGTTTACTACTCAAGTCTGAGGCTCGTCTACCTGGTCAAATCTATTTTTAGAAAGTGTCCACATTCCGGATCAAATCCGACCTGCATATCTTCATAGTCCGAGCCTTATTGTTATGTTCTAGAGTTACTTCATTATTTCTTAGGTGGTGCTTCAAGCAGATGTTTTCATAGGCTTGGCTCAAAGTATTTACAATGATACTGGGGGGTTGGGTCCACAGATCATACAGATGGGTCTCCCATGGGTAATTTGAGATCCCGCAGGGATCCGGAAATTACAAAATACTAAGTCCCTACAAATATATGATTATGTTGACTGGAGAGGACATTGTTGCTCCCCACGTTTGAACAGTTTAGCAATTGAGCATAAAATCGACTTATTTTCATGACGCAAATGAAGTTTTTCTCTTAATTTAACTTTATGATGAAATATCGTGAAAAATGTTTGTTATTTTTCCATATTAATTTTATTTTCAACAAATATAATTCGAGCTGTATAACATCATGATTGGCTAATAATTTATTTGCATCTGAATCCGTCCTGTATCAATCATATATATATATATTAA
Source organism: Weissflogia rhopalogaster (assembly GCA_019419845.2). NCBI lineage: Eukaryota > Metazoa > Arthropoda > Insecta > Coleoptera > Staphylinidae > Weissflogia > Weissflogia rhopalogaster. Next base: position 44,346 of record WSZQ02104756.1, read on the forward strand.
TGAATTCAATTTTAAATTCAGTTAAAGCATAAGTTTAAAGGATTTTAAAATGTCTGCTGTTTAGTGGCATTCGCTGCCATACTTAGTGTTTAAGCTTGTGTCGGTCCTGGAGAAGCGCGCGAAGATCTTCGGCGTTCGTCACCGGCAACGTGCAGGCAAAATCGCGGCACATGTACGCTGCCGCCTTGCCGTGCACCTCGTGGATGCTGTCGAGCGACTTGTGGCGCTGGTAGAGCAGAGAGCTCTTGCCCTCTGGCCCATCGGCGAGCACCAGCAGTGAACCGGGCATAAACTCGCGTCGCACAACGTCTATCAACTCGTCGGTATCGGCCTCATTACGTTTGCCGGCGATAAATATCTGCAATTTACAAATTACAACAGACTATATTGATTTTAAAATCGACAAACGTACCTGATAAGGACTGCTATTAAAATGTATCAAAGCTGCCGTCATTTCGGGGAGAGAGATTGGCATGTTTTGCAAGTGACGCGAGTAAGCCTTGAATATCTGTTCGGCACGCTGGCGAAAATCCTTGCGGTCGAGATAATGGGAAAGGTGGATGAGATTATGGGCTGACACGGAGTTGCCAGTCGGTTCAGCACCATCGTAATCTATTTTAAAATCGAAAATACTCTGTTAACTATGTAGATAAAAAGTTAATTTTATTGTCACAAGACATAGTTTTCTTCAATATTTTTCTTCAGACACGTTAAGACACATCGCAACATAGATAACTTTAACTGTTCGAGGGTTCACAGACAATTTCTTAAATTTGGTAAAATTTCGTTAAAATACAGTTGAAAAAAATGTTTCGATGAGCACAAACGAATCATATTCACTACAAAGTGTGCTTAAACATGTCGGGAGATTGGTACATAATAGTTTTCGAGGTAACATTCAATTTCTGGAATTTTTTAATCTAGCGACTAATTTTCACTAGAGAGTGTTTAAACAACAAATTTGGAGAATTATTCGCTAAAATAACAGACAAAACCGTGCTTGGATGGGCTCACACGATTTATTTTCACTCAAACACGCGAAAAATAAATTTGCTTAAACACATACAAAACACACGAACAAAATGTGTCTACAAACATATTAAGAAATCGGTAGTTTCGGTAGATTTCTGAAATTTTGAGAAAAATACCCTTTTAAGAAAAACGTGTTTAGATTAGCCCAAATGACTTATTTTCTCTGAAAGGTGTTCTTACACACATCAGTTCGAGAGTTAACCGGTGATTTCTGAAATATTCGCTAAAATATAAGAAATAAAAAAACTGTTTAGATAGGCTTCGACGTATTTTTTGCTAACAAATTTAAACAAAACATGAGGACCGACATATTTTCGCAAAAAAATGCATTTATTAGAGATAATATAAGAGAAAAATGAATTCACTCAAACGACTTATTTTCGCAGAAATTGCGATAAAACAAATCGGGAGATCAACTTTTTCACCAAAAATGTGTTTAAGAACTTCGACTTATTTTCACTTAAATTCATTTTAACACATCGAGATCGTTAACAAATAAGAGAAAACGGATTTAGTTGAGCTTAACCGGGTTATGTTTGCTAACAAATATGTTTAAACACATCGGGAGATATATTCTCGTTTGAACACATCGATAATGTCAACAGTTCGAAAATTAACTTCGAATTAAGATCGATTAATTTTCGCCAAAATTTGTTTAATTTAATTAATAGGAGCTTTAGTTAGCTAATAGTAGCATTAGTTAGTAGTAACTTAAGGAAATATTTGGTCATAATATAATTGATCAAAGTTGTATAGGTGAACTAAAACGACTTATTTTCGCTAAAATGTACGGTTAAACACATCGGGAAGAGCTATGGACTGTAGTCGTGGGATGAATGAGTTTAGTAATGGAATATATTCCAAATATGTAAACGTATTCTTACGTATATAAAGCTGCTGATAACGGAATTGTAATTTGATTAATTAAATCTTTGTTGAGGGCTTACCTTCTTTATCGCGTACGATTGCGAATTCATCCCCTGCTTGACTCTGGAAGAATGAACCACATACAGGGTCCCAGAATTTCTCATTCTGTGTATCCTGAAGTTCTTCGGCCCATGCCAACCATGATCCATCCATTGTAGCATAATACAACTGGAGTAGACCTCTAATGAGGAAGGCATAATCTACCAGCATTCCTGGTATTGGAACTTCGCTGTGGAAGTAGGAAAAATGTGTAAACAAGTTGATGTAGAAATGTAAACAACTTACACTTGTTCTATGTCATCAGCAACGCCATAACAGCATCGCAGAAGACTGCCGTCATCAGCAGTGAGCCACGTCCGAAGGAAATTTGCAGCTTTGATAGCACAATCAATGTACTCCTGCTTTTTAAAAGCAAAACCAGCACGTGCATACGCTGCGATCATGAGTCCATTCCAGGCGGTGACAATTTTCGTGTCCGTTGATGGTTTCGGACGTTCAGTACGTGCTTTTCGTAGCGTCTCCAGCGATTTTCGTAGATTGTCTTTAGTTTCGTCCACGGAGCCGTCAAACTTCTCGGATGTGTCCTCGTAGGACCCGAAACAGCACAGCACGTTTTGTTTCTTGAGTTCTCCGTGTGCGTCTATTTTCGCGTCGACGTTACCCTCTGGCCGCACGCCGAAGTGGTGCGTGAAACGTGCCAAATCTTTGGCGTCCGGAATCAGCCGGCGCAGCTCGTCGATATGCCAGACGCAGAAGGCACCCTCGGTTTTCTGCGTGGACGTATGCGTCGGCAGCGAGTCGGCGTCCTGCGCGCCGTAGAAGCCGCCAAGCGTGTGCGTCAGCTCGCGCTTGACGTACAGCAGGATATCCTCGGCCATCTCGCCGAAGAACGGCTCTTTGTCGCCGATGACGTGCGCGTCCACATAGAGTTGCGCCAGCTGCGCCTGGTCGTAGAGCATCTTCTCGAAGTGTGGCACATGCCAGCGCTCGTCCACCGAGTAGCGGGCGAAACCGGCGGCAACGTGGTCGTGGATGCCGCCGTAGCCCATGCGGCGCAATGTGTGCGTGACCATTTCCAATGCGACCCGGCCTTCCTCGCTGCGTGAGCCGCGACGGTCGTGCAGCGTGAGCAGGAAGCTCATCAACGACCCCTGCGGAAACTTCGGCTTATCGCTGAAGCCGCCGTGTTCCGGTTGGTAGCTGACGTGCATCTGCAGGAAGCAGGTACGCACAGCGGTCTCGTCTGGTATCGGATTGTGCGTGGCGTCGATTTTTTTTGCAATATCGGATTGTAATTTCATCATGGATGCCTTTGCTGGAATATTTTTAGGAAAATTAGTAAACATTAAGTAAAGGGCACATTAATAAAGGAATAAAAGTACTGTAATCATTTCAGTAAACGCCGGCAACAATTTTTGGGGAAGCAAAAGGATTAGCAAAAGTTAAGCAAAGAGGCCGAAGTGAAAAAAAATATTGAGAAAATTACTCAAGTGGGAACACATGACCCGCATCCATTGCCCATTTTCTAATTTCAAGTGACCCACTTTAGTTTAGGGACGATGATCCGTGTATGTAACTATCTCCCCTCTTAGCGAAGAGAGCCTCGAAGCCCCCTCCTCGAGTGGCCCACATTAGTTTAGGAACAAAAATAATCGAGTTTTTTTGGAAAATTTACTCGCGGGCCACAAAGTGGCTCATCTACTAATTTTAGAGAGGGATAATCCGTTCAGGACTTCTCCTCTTTGAGGCGAACAACGGCCAAAAATGTGCCTCCCTCTTAATTTAAACTGACTCTGATTAGTTTTGGAACTAAAATTCTAGAATCAATTTAGTAAAGGTCGGCAACCCATGACCCGTTGGTCATCGAGTAACTCATTTACTAATGACAAGAGACCCACAACAGTTCCATGTTCCATGAGGGGTTCCCTTCTGGGATTTGATATTTCTTTAGCCCATTTCCGAGAAAGTTGCCGACTTCTGATTCAATCTTTGCCAAAATTTGAAAAACGAACTTACCTTCCTGGGAAAGAAGAGAACGTTTAGATTTCCATTGTTTGGCGATCAACTCCAGGAAATTCTTGAGTCCTATTCGACCGAATTTGTTATCCGGAGGAAAGTAAGTGCCGCCAACGATAGGCTCCCTTGCCGGTGTCAGAATCACCGTTAGAGGCCAGCCGCCCTGGCCGGTGATCTTGGCCACGAAGTTCTGGTAGACTCTGTCAATGTCAGGTCGTTCCTCTCTGTCCAACTTGATGGCGATGTAATCCTGCCTGAGGAGGTCCGCGACTTCGGTGGATTCAAACGACTCGCGTTCCATTACATGACACCTACAAACAAAAACAAAACCGAAAAGAAGTTAGCAGCGAGACATAATTGTCCCATTTAAAATAACCCGTGCAATTAAATTTTGACATTCGATATTGGAGCAAATATATTATAGATTGTGATATTGCAATCAGATCCGTAGTCTTCGTTTTGTAATATCAGGTCCTCGACGTATGTAATGATCAATTAAAGGTGAATGTTTCTTATGGAAAATACTATACAGGAATTTAAAAATCACACCTTTTAATCTATCTACATTAAATATCATCTAGATTAGCGCTCCATAAAATCATATGGTGTTTGGTCTCTATCGGTAGATAATAAAATGACTCATTCAATTTTATTAAAATAAAATTAAACAAAGTACAAATTAATGATTTAATTACTATTACAGATTGAGGAAAAATAGTTTTGTATAATAAATAATATTTGAGCGATTTGCGAGGACTGTTCAAGTGTGTACCATCGAGAAGTACACAAATCTACCTGATTCTTTTCGATACAGGTCCGCATACATAAGTATAGAACTTATTGTGCTGGCATTTAGTCTTCTGAATGATATTAAATCTGCTCATTTGTTAATTTTTGTGTGCTTTTTCGGTTAAATACTTTTAATCTAATGTAGTTTAATGTAATGTATTTAATGAAATGTAGATAGATCAAAAGGTGTGATGATTTTATAAATTCCTGAATCCACCTTTAATTGATCATTACATTCGACCAGTACCTGCTATTACAGAGAAAAGATTAAGAATCTGATTTCAATAGCAGCTCCAGTATCATATGTATCATATGTCAAAATTTAATTTTACGGGATATTTTAAATGGGATAATTTTGTCTCGCTGCCAACTTCTTATCGGTACTTGCCAGTGGCACGTAGAGTAGCCGATGGAGAGGAAGATCAGCTTGTCCTCGTCGGAGGCGCGCTGGAACGCCTCGGGGCCCCATGGATACCAATCGACCGGATTGTGTGCGTGCTGCAGCAGGTACGGCGAACGCGCGTCGACGAGACGGTTCGTGTGCGAGTGCGTTTTCGTTGACATTGCGTTGTGTAACGGCGGCGTTCGATGGCAGCGGCTGGAAGAAACATGGGGCAGCGTTACCACCGCATTCAGACAGCATGTCTGCGTTTGTTTTTCTTGAGGCTTTACTATATTTGGACATATGGTACTTACGTGCGAATACGGTGACAATTTTGTAGCAGGTGCGATGGTACGACGTGATGCTGATGTTGTGACAGCAGGATGTTGATCTGTCGTCGGTCGGCGGCAAACGATGTGTGCTGTCGCAGGAACAATAGCAACGGTTGCTGGGAGCGTAGCAACATCGCAACGCATGACGACCGCGCCGACACTGGGCTAAACACAACATAGCGCAGCTGGGCAGCTGTACATGCAGCAGGAAAACAGGCGCAGGCGCGTTCGCACTTCTCTCCTGCTTTAATCTTTATATGTTTGGTTGCCTACCATTGTCCAAATCTGCGCAATTGACTATGGCTATCAGGTAATTGCCATAATTTGAGAGAACTGCATTAGATGGCTCCCTTTCTTTACTAATGTAATAAAATTTCTACTATTTTTCAGTAATTATACTCATTTAAAATCAAATATACTGAAAGTACTCAATTCCGTAATGTTGTACTCATTTCTGAACATGGGGTCCTCCCCCTTGAACTTGATACTCATGTACTCCGAATGTACTCACTTTCTTAATTTTGTACTACTCATTTCTTGGTGTGGGGGTTCCACTTTGGGATATTAATGAACCGGGCGAGACCTTGGGATAGTGTAACTTTATCATTTTGCCAATTGTACCAATTTAGATATGTTCAAAATATATTGGCAAATATTAATATATCGAACTTGTAAAATCGATCGATTGTTTTCGATAAATATGAATATATCGATATTGTAAATTTCTATTATTCTTTGACATACCCCTGGACAGGGTGGGGGCGACACAGAGGGGGTTTCTTTTTGTACGTGATAATCACGTATTCCGAAATTATGCATTTTCTTAATTTTGTACTCCTCATTTCGCAGCATGAGGGGCGTCCCGTTGGGATATTACTGAACAGACGGTCCCTCTTGGGATAGTATAGTTATGTGACTTAACTTTCTACTAATATCTAACACATACCACGAATTTACTCATTTTTAATTTTGTACTCCTCATTTCTCTGCATGTCGGGGTCCCCTTGTGTTATTAATGAACAGGGGATCCCCCTTGGGATAGTATAGACATGTGACTTAACTCGCTTGCTACTCATTTTGTATTAAATTGATCACTTTGTCAATTGTACCAATATACGTATGTCCAAATTATATTGAGACACCAACATGCAATATCGATATTTTGTTTTCGATAAATATGAATATATCGATATTGTAAATTTCTATTATTCTTTGACATACCCCTGGAAGGGGTGGGGGGCGACGCAAAGGGGTCCCCCTTGAACATGATATTCACCTATTCCGGAATTATTCATTTTCTTAATTTTGTATTCGTCTTTTCTTTGCATGAAGAGATAATAATGAGCAGGGGGTATAAACATGTGAATTAACTTGCTTGCTACTCATTTTGTGGCGATCATTGCGAGGGTTATAGAAAAGAAGTTGGGTAGGCATTGCTTGGAGACGGGTTAAGGGAACGAATATAT